>JAJPUD010010673.1:0-33624 GCA_023553655.1 Myrmecobius fasciatus | reverse complement strand
ATGTCATCTGCAAAGAGTGATAATTTGGTTTCTTCATTACCTACTCTAATTCCTTTTATCTCTTTTTCTTCTCTTATTGCCAAAGCTAACATTTCTAATACAATATTAAATAGTAATGGTGACAGTGGGCAGCTTTGTTTCACTCCTGATCTTATTGGGAATGGTTCTAGTTTGTCTCCATTACATATGATGCTTACTGATGGTTTTAAGTAGATGCTACTAATCATTTTAAGGAAAAGCCCATTTATTCCTATACTCTCTAGTGTTTTTAATAGGAATGGGTGTTGGATTTTATCGAATGCTTTTTCTGCATCTATGGAGATAATCATATGGTTTTTGTTAGTTTGGTTATTAATATAATTGATTATGCTGATAGTTTTCCTGATATTGAACCAGCCCTGCATTCCTGGTATAAATCCTACTTGGTCAAGATGTATTATCCTGGAGATAACTTTCTGTAATCTCATTGCTAAAATCTTATTTAAAATTTATGCATCAATATTCATTAGGGAAATGGGTCTATAGTTTTCTTTCTCTGTTTTCACCCTACCTGGTTTAGCTATCAGCACCATATCTGTATCAAAGAAGGAATACTACCAATAGTATACCTTCTGTCCCTATTTTTTCAAATAGTTGGTATACTACTGGAATTAATTGTTCTTTGAATGTTTTGTAGAATTCACATGTAAAACCATCTGGCCCTGGAGATTTTTTCTTAGGGAGTTGATTAATAGCTTGTTCTATTTCTTTTTCTAAAATGGGGGTATTTAAATAATTTATTTCCTCTTCTGTTAATCTGGGCAATCTATATTTTTGTAGATATTTCTCCATTTCATTTAGATTATCAAATTTATTGGCATAAAGTTGGGCAAAGTAACTCCTAATTATTACTCTAATTTCCTCTTCATTGGAGGAAAGTTCTCCCTTATCATTTTTGAGAGTAACAATTTAATTTTCCTCTTTCCTTTTTCTGATCAAATTAACTAAAGGCTTATCTATTTTGTTGGTTTTTTCATAAAACCAACTCTTAGTTTTATTTATTAATTCAATAGTTTTCTTATTTTCAATTTTATTAATTTCTCCTTTTATTTTTAGAATTTCCCATTTGGTATTTAGTTGAGGGTTTTTAATTTGTTCTTTTTCTAGTTTTTTTAATAATAAGCCCAATTCGTTGATCTTTTCTTTCTCTATTTTATGCAAATAAGCATCTAGAGATATAAAGTTACCCCTTATAACCGCTTTGGCCGTATCCCACAAATTTTGGTATGTTGTCTCATTATTGTTATTCTCTTGGATGAAATTATTGATTGTGTCTATAATTTGCTCTTTCACCCATTCATTCTTCAGGATTAGATTATTTAATTTCCAATTAACTTTTGGTCTATTTTCTCCTGGCCTTATATTACATGTGAGTTTTATTGTATCATGATCTGAAAAGGATACACTTACTATTTCTGCTTTTCTGCATTTGATTTTGAGGTTTTTATGCCCTAACACATGATCAATTTTTGTATAACTTTCATGAACCCCTGAGAAAAAGTATACTCCCTTCTATCACCATTCAATTTCCTCCAGAGATCTGTCACACCTAACTTTTCTAACATTTTGTTTATCTCCCTAACTTCTTTCTTATTTATTTTGTGGTTTGATTTATCTAATTCTGAGAGAGCAAGGTTGAGATCCCCCACTAGTATAGTATTGCTGTCTATTTCTCCTTGCATCTCTGTTAGTTTCTCCTCTAGGAATTTGATGCTATACCACTTGGTGCATATATGTTTAGTATTGATACCGCGTCATTGTCTATGGTACCCTTTAGTAAAATATAGTTTCCTTCCTTATCTCTTTTAATTAGATCTATTTTTGCTTCTACTTGATTTGAGATAAGGATTGCTACCCCTGCTTTTTTTTGTTCACTTGAAGCATAAAAGATTCTGCTCCAGCCCTTTACCTTCACTCTGTATGTGTCTCTATGTTTTAAATGTGTTTCTTGTAAACAACATATTGTAGGATTCTGGCTTTTAATCCAGCCCGCTATCCGTTTCCGTTTTATGGAAGAGTTCATCCCATTCACATTCACAGTTAAAATTACTATATTTCCTGCCATCTTATCTACCCAAAGTTATATTTTTCTCTTCCCTTTCCCCTTACTCCCTTCCCCCCTCCCCAGTATTTTGTTTTTGATGACCACCTCCCTCTAACAGTCCTCCCTTTAGAACCCTCCCTCTTTTTTACACCTTTCCCCTAATCCTTCTATTAATTTATCCCTTTCTTTTCCTCCTTTCCCTCCTACTTCCCTATACAGAGGGTCAAGTTTTTCCCTGAAATCAAATGTGTCTGATATACTCTTTTAGAGCCCAATCTAATGAGAGTAAGATTTACGCAATACTCATCACCCTCCCTTCTTTCCCTCAATTATATTAGATTTTCTATGTCTCTTCATGAGACTTTGCCTTATTTTACCTCCTTTTTTTTTACTTTATTTTACCTCCTTTCCCCTCCCCCCTTTTTTTACAGTACGATATACCTTCCACCTCTAATTTCTTTTCGATTATTATCAAAGTAAAATCAAATTATACCCCCATTCTTTAAGGATACCCTTAGTAGAGATATAGTTCTCAAGAGTTCTTTCCTTTTTACCTTTTTACGCTTCTCTAGAGTTCTATGTTTAGAGGTCAAATTTTTTGTTCAGATCTGGTCTTTTCATCAGAAATAGGTGAAATTCTCCTGTATCATTGAATGACCATCTTATTCCCTGGAAGATGATGCTCATTCTAGCTGGATAGCTTATTCTTGGCTGTAATCCAAGTTCTTTTGCCCTTCGGAATATCTGATTCCAGGCCCTTCTATCCTTCAATGTAGACGCTGACAGATCCTGTGTAATTCTAATGACAATTCCTCGGTATTTGAACTGTTTTTTTTTTTCTAGCAGCTTGTAATATCTTTTCCTTGGTGCGATAGTCCTGAAATTTGGCCACGATATTCCTTGGGGTTTTAATTTTGGGGTCTCTTTCAGGAGGTGATCGGTGAATTCTTTCAATACCAACTTTGCCTTCTGATTCTAAAACATCAGGGCAATTCTCTTTCATGATTTCCTGGAAGATAGCATCAAGGTTCTTTTTTTCATTGTGACTTTCAGGGAGTCCAATAATCCTTACATTGTCTCTCCTGGATCTGTTTTCCAAGTCAGTTGTTTTTCCTAGGAGATATTTCATATTTTCTTCTATTTTTTCATTTTTTTTTGTTTGACTGATTCTTAAAGTCTTATTGAGTCATTCATTTCAATTTGTTCAATTTTAATTTTTAAGGTATTATTTCCTTCAATTATCTTTTTTAGTTCCTTTTGCATCTGACCAATTGAATTTTTTGGTTCATTGCATTCTTTTTCCATTTTGCCAATTTTATTTTTCAGTGAATTGTTGTCTTTTTCCAATTCACTAATTTTGTTTTTCAGTGAATTGTTATCCTTTTCCAATTCACTATTTTTATTTTCTAGTGAGTTGGTGACTTTTTCCAATTCACCAATTTTGTTTTACAGTGAATTGCTGTCTTTTACCAATTCACTATTTTTATTTTCTTGTGATTTGGTGACTTTTTCCAATTCACCAATTTTGTTTTTCAGTGAATTGTTGTCTTTTTCCAATTCACCAATTTTGTTTTTTAGTGAATTGTTGTCTTTTTCCAATTCACCAGACTTATTTTCCAGTTTTTCACATCTCTGTTGCAGGGCGATATTTCCTTCTTGCACTGCTCTCAATTTATTTCCCCAATCTTTTTCTAGCTCTCTTTTGAGATTCTTTATGCAATCTTCCAGGTAAGCCTTCTGAAAGGGAGACCAGCTTAAGTCCACCTTTGTGGTTTTATCTGGGATTGTTTTCAGAATCTCAGGATCTGGGGACTGCTCTAGTTTCTCTCTGTAAAAGCTGTCTATGGTGAGAGCTCTCTTCTTCTTGCTCATCCTTCACCAGCAGGGAATTCTGCAGCAGCAGTTTTAATTTGCCCTGGGGCAGTTTGCTGAGTTGACTTCCGGTCTAGGGCTGATTGTGCTACATCTGCACTAGGACCACACTTTCAGCTGTTCTCAATCCACCCTTAATCAAAGGTAGACCTGCCAAAGCACCTGCCCGCAAGCAGGGCAAAGTGGCCCAAGTGTCTCCCAGGGACTTCCTGGTAGCCTAAAATTTTCTGGTCCTTCCCAGCCCCGGACTTGCACCCTGGCTGTGCACTGGCGTCTGAGCGCTGGGAGCTGCTCAATCCCCTGCCCGTCTAAAACTGACCTCAGAAGTTCTTTCAAAGTAGATATTTGATAGAAGTGCGTTGTAGTCCAAGTGTTTGGTGGCGCCCTCACTCCAGAACCAGTTCAGAGGCTCAATTTGTCTGGGTCTAAGGGAAGGTCTCAGGAGCTCACAGAGAACGCTGTCTGCAGTTCGCCATCTTCAAGAACAATTGTTAAACAACTAACACCAAGATGGGTAATAAATGAGTGAAAAGACAATAACACTGATTATGACAATTTTGTACCTAAATTTAATCAGTATTACTCAACTACCTTATTCAGGAAAGGATTTATTTGTTTGTTTCTTTATTCGCCAAAAATATAAACTCATTTGTAAAATCTTACCCAGTAAAGCTTTACATTTATACATATTAGACTTTAGCTAATCAAATTTGACCCAATTATCTAGTCTATCAAGATGTTTTTGGATACTGACTTTTACACTGTATCCCTCCCAGATTTATGTCTCAAATTTAGTAAAGATATCATCTAAATTATTTATAAAAGTATTAAACAATATGAGCCCATTGAAGAATATAACTGTCCAAATTGATATGAAACCATTAATAACTATGCTTTGGGTCCAGCACAAATACCTATTCTGAATACATACAATTGGACTATCATTGAGGCCAGATTTCTTCACGTTTTCCTTAAGAATAGCTTGATGGACTTTATCAACTAACTGGTAAAAATGGAGGCATATTATATCTCTCTTTACTTCTGACATCCAGAGGAAAAAAATTGTGTGACAGAAGGGACTGGTGAAGAAGGATTTGATCTGGATAAGCAGGAGAAAAAATTGTGAACGTGACTTGGAGAACTTTAGAATAGTGAAAAATATCAAACACTGAATCTTGACAGGTAAAATTTAATCTTGAGGAAATACTGAAGCATAATGGATTGAGAAGATGGTTCAACATGAAGAAAGAGAAAGAACAATTGGGAAGATTTTTAGGAAGAGCAATAGGGCTAATGGAGAAAGATAAGTAATTAGCAAGATGACATAAGTGAGAAAAAATGTGAGAAAAGGAAAGGAAAACTATTTCAGCATAGTTAAGAAGTGTGAAAAGGAATTTTAATACATGAAGATGAGTTTTGTGTTCACCCTTGAACAGCTTGAAAGACGAAGCCTGAGAATGTATGAAGTACAAGTATGAAAGAAGATTAGTGATTTGTACTCAAGTATTATTTATGCTCAAAGTATAAGCTAGAAGGAAAAATTCAGGTATATCTCTCCACATTCTAAGTTAGTACAAACAATGAAATATTATTTAAAAGTACAGAAGAAAGCCTCAGACATTTAATGTGAAAATAAAAATAGAAATAGAAAGAAATAGAGGGCAATCCTGATCTGTTTTTCCTCAGAAGGAACTGAAGGTGGTAAAATACTGAATACTTAAAGCCTTTAAAAAGGCCTATCTAAGACCCTATCTACAGAGGACAGAGCTGGCAATTGCTGCATGTCCCCCCAATATGACATAACCAAAGAGTCTGTCAGGTGAGAAGTCATTCATTAAGGGAAATAAAAAGAGAAAAGTCTGGTTAGTAACCTATTCTTGGATACTGATCTTGCTCTTTGTCAATGCAATAGCAACAAGAGAGAGAACTGTTGTCTTTCTGGTGCATGTGTCTTAAGATCTGAGTGAAAACCTCAAAAGACTTTTCAAAGCCCATGACTACTACCCACTTTTAGTGATTCATTCACATAAGCAAAAAATGATACTAGCAGAAGGAACTTCGAAAGATTGCCAAGGATTACAAAGTCTTGGCCAAGGAACTGAAGACCACTGGAGGACAGCTGGTATGCACATCACTATGTCTCTTGAAGGCAAGGAATGTAGAAGAAAATTGTAAATTTAGCAAGGTGGCAATTGCTTATGAATATAGTATCTGTGGAGATCTGGATTCCTAGACCATAGGTTAGTATATAAAAATGGTAAGCTCCTGGCCAAAAATGGAGGATCCCCAAAAAGGGCAGATAAAAATGTACCAACTGTTTTCTTGTTAATATAATTTAAATGACTTTAGAATGGAAAGGGATGAGAAGATAAGAATAAATATACCAACTTCCCTCCTAAACAAAGTAGTAAGAATAGCTAAGATTGCTGCTGTTGTTCATTTTTTGTTCTTGAAGAGATCCAATGACAAGTGTGATATCTTGACTTGCAGGTGGATTGGATTTAAGTGAGACAGTCATCAACCTCACTCTCCCCTCTAGAGTCAGTAGAATCTGGTGGCAAGGCATAAGTCAAGATGACTGGTGATGGCCCCAGGTTAGATATTCATTAAGGAGACAATAAGCAAGTAACCAATGACAAAACTCACAGCCTAGAATTTTTATACACACACACCTCAAATACAGGCCATAAACAAGATGAACTAGAGATCTTAACTCAAGGATACACGATGATATAGTAGATATAGGACTGAATCTGGAACTTAGTTACTAAACTTGGCTTCAAATACTTCCTTAGACACTGACTAGATAAGTATCCTTTTGTAGATCAAATAAGTTCTTTGTAAAATGAAGATAATAATACAAGTACCACTTCACAGAGTTGTGAGGCCTGAATGAGATAATATATGTAAATATTTTGCCAACTTTAAAGTGCCATAGAAATATCAGTTTTGTATTATCATCATCTTGTTCTCATCTTATCTGAAGGAGTTCAGATATAAATTGTCCTGGGACAAGACACTATAATGCTATTATTCTTTAATATTTAATATTTTATTTATTTTTTGCATAGAAGGATAAAACAATTGCTTTTTGTAGTTAAATAAAAGCCTTAGCATGTAAAATCATCTTTGATAGGTTTACTAAAAACATACTCATGATGACTCTGGTAACAAAGAGCATGATGGGAATAATGTGTATCTCATTTCTGTTCCCACATGACTTTGAGTTCTTCTGCCATATTTTTATTTTTTCAATTTTTTGTTCCATGTTGTTTAGAGTTAATGAGTATTTGGTATTACAAAATCTATTTAAAATGTTGTTCTTGGGGCAGCTGGGTAGGCCAATGGATAGAACACCAGCCCTGAAGTCAGGAGGACCTGAGTTCAAATTTGGCCTCAGACACTTAAGTGACTCTGGGCAAGTCACTTAACCCCAATTGCCTCAGCAAAATAAATAAAAATAAATGTTTTTCTTAAGTTTTTATTGACTAATGTTAATGTTTTATTGACTAATGTTAAGTCCAAGTAGTTGTGGGTTATTAGTTCATTCTATAATAACAATCTTGTTCTAATATAGTTTATTGATTGAATTCTCAACGGTATTTTGAAGTCTGCATTTGTAGTATTGGGATTTGCTGCCTGTCATGTATGGAAGACAATAAATTTATGATGTATAACTACAACTTGTCAGGTAAGGCATGCCTGGCATGATAATATAGTGTAGCATAGGCATTGTGGGGGCTAAAGTTCTGCAGTCAACAGTTATGTGTTCAACACATAAAGCTGTTCAATCTTGTAGCCTTCATTTGATTGTGCAGAAGTATGGGTAATGTCAAAATAAACCTGATTAATGCATTTTTTTGATAAATTAACAGAGAAATTTTATCTGTTTACTAGGATTATAAAGATGTCACACAAACAAAAAGTACAAATGATTGTTGGTCATAAATGGTGTCCATTTAGTGATAACAATGTTATAAATTTGATTGTTTTCCCAAGATTGAGTATTAGCATGACCCCACGGGTAAAGGAATTTCCTTTTTAGAGTTTACAAATCTCACAATTTGAGTTTTTATGAACCATATAGTTACAAGATAGGCCTTTATCTATGCTATCAAATCATGGCAGATTAGATGAAATGTATAGTTCTTACCAATTTAGGGATTTTGTGATTTTCCAACATCCATTTTAAAGGGAAATTTTTAAAGTGACTCAGTAAAAATATAATCCTTGTGAGAAAGAAATATTTCAAATGTATGCCCCAATTTTGGTTAAACTTGACTAAAGACTAAATTGTTTTAAAAATCATTTTTCTGAATATAAATATACATATTTTAAAAGGCAAGTGAAATTTCATTTTGAAATGTATTTATATCCAATGAACAATAAAAATTGACTAAACTTTTCAAAATTCCTCTTAAAAAATAGTTCTCAACTCTTATCACTATGATATTTTAGTAGTCTCTCAAATGTTGTGTTAGTATTATTGGACCAAACCTGTTACCAAATGCCCAAGTTCAACTTTTCTTAATCTTGACAATAACAGAAAGGTTAATGGCATCACTTAAATATTCTCTGACTCCAAAAGGAATTTAAATTCTAACAATGGAGGTAGGATGGACTGATTAAAATTCCTGTTTCCACATCAGGTGGGATATGGGAGAAGCAAATAATCTGCTGGTTCTGGATGTTTTCTTTTTTAATATTAGCTTATAGACTACTCCATTTTGCAAATAAGGTAACAAGCTTCAGGAGGTTCAATAATTTGTATATGATTAATAGAAATAGGAAATAAGATTTGAACTCTGATTTCAATAGTCTCCAAAACCAATGTTTTTTCTACTATGTGCCTATGCAATGTCTCTTACAAATCCAGAGAATTGAACATAAATCCTTTAAAGCAGAGCTCCAATAAAGCTTATTGATCAATAAGCTCAACAATATCTATCTATCTAAACTTTCAGACAAAATTTCTCACTTAAACTCCTCCAAATTCTTTACCATGCATGTATGATACCCTAAATCAAAATGTGAAAAAATCAGATGTCGTTATTCCAGTCAACCACATTTATATTTATATTGTCTAATTTGTAGAGCTTATATTTTAGATTCCAGAAGCCAGTAATATGTCTTCTAGAAGCCAAGCTACTGGCACAGTGGATAGGATGCTGGGTCTGAAGTTAGGAGTTCAAATATGATTGCAGATACTTACTAACTGTGTGATTTTGGGTACATCACTTAACTTCTGCTTGCTTCATATTCCTCAACTGTAAAAATGAGGTTAACACTTACCTGACAAGGTTGTTTTGGAGATCAAATGAATTAAGAGATGTGGGAGGAAAAAAGTGTTTAATATAAGAGTCTGGCATGTAGTAGGTGCTATATTAATGTTTATACACTTTCCTCTCTTCTGATACTTTAGGATGATAAAAAAACAAAACAAAACAAAAAAACAACTTATGAATTCACAACAGTGATGTTAGGAACTAATACGGTTCACTCTATGACCTTCAGGTCTTGCCTCCTTCATTTCCATCCAACAGGAACAATTAAATTTCATATTTCTAACTACGATCTTTCCAAAGCTTAGTCCTATGAGAATGTGTATGTATGTATGTATATATATATACATGAATTTAAGGAAAAAGAATAGGCTGGCACACTGATCTTTGAAATTGTTTAAGTACATTCAGTACATGATCTAGTCTTTTTTTTTTTCTAAACATATTTCCACATTTATCATGCTGCACAAGAAAAATCAGATCAAAAAGGAAAAAAATGAGAGGAAAAAAAGCCAGCAAGCAAACAACAACAAAAAAGATGAAAATTCTATATTGTGATATGCATTAAGTCCCCATAGTCCTCTCTGAATGCGGATGGCTTTCTCCATCTCAAGTCTATTGGAATTGGCTTAAATCACTCATTGTTAAAAAGAGCCAAGTCCATCATAGCTGGTAATCACATAGTCTTGTTACTGCTATGTATAATATTCTTTTGGTTCTTCACTTCACTTAGCACCAGTTCATGTAAGTGTCTTCAAGCCTTTCTGAAATCATCCTGCTGACACATGATCTATTTTTAATGAAAACATGCCAACTTCTGGTCATCATGGTTATCTTTTTAGCCTCTATCAGTCAATAATTTTTGAGAACATACTTTCAAAATGTGTTTATGTGATTATTTATAAGTTACATAATTGCATTAATTTATTTATGTACATTACACAACTTACACAAAAATAGAAAATAAAAAGATGAAATAGAAATGAAATAATACATATACTATAGCCAGCAGGGAGTCATTGAAGTTTATTAAGCAGGAAATGAAATTGTGAGACATACTTAGGAAAAATTAGTTTTACATCTGTACTGAAAATGAATTGAAGGAGGAAGAAATTTAGGGCAAGGAGACAAAATAGGAGGCTACTAATGTTCCAGGTGAGAAATAATGGGTATGGTGTTGGTTGCCATGTAAATAAAGAAAACTTGATGGATGTGAGGGAAGTTATAGAGGAAGAAACAACCAGATTTAGCAATTTATTAGATAGGTATGATGAATGATAAATAATTAAGAGTTAAAAATGATATAAAGTTTGCAAAATGGAATGAGTAGAAGGTCCTTTGACACTCTCACAGTACAAACATTTGGAAAAAAGATGGGTTTGAGCAAAAAAGATAAAAGTAATGAGAACTGCTATATAGATCTCAATCCACCTTTGTCTCTTCAATTTGTGCAACTCAATTTGTCCTACCCAAAATGAATGGTGAAAAATTTCCTTTTCACTGAAGGGTGCCTGAAGCCTCAGAGTGATCTAAAGGAGAGAGAATAGACTCAGAAAGTTGAAAATTAGTAGTTTATAAAGCAGAGAGGGGACAAAATGAGAAAGTGTTCAGAGATGAAGGGTGGTTGTGATTGTAATGAAAGAGAAGCCCCATATTGTTTATTCTGGTTGGGTATTAAGAGACCCAAATTCCCACCCTCTGACTGGCTAACCATATACCCATTAGGCTTTTTTCATGGACCACACTTTGCAAACAACTGCTCTAGATCTTCATAAACCATTCCTTTAATAATAATATGTTCTAGCATATTTTTAGGCATTAAAAATGAACTTACTAGTCTATAGTCTGTAAGCTTCTTGAAAAGATTTTTCTTCTGAAATCAAGATAATGTAATTTTTTTCCTCTGGTCTTGTGGCACTTCTAATGAGTTGCATGACTATTCAAGGATCACTGACACTGCCTCAGAATTCATACTTGATAATTCCTTCAGTCTCTCAGAATGTAGTTTATCTGGGCCTAATAACTTGAAATAATTTAGGACAACTAGGTATCCTCTACTACTTTATTTAATGTGTAAATTCCCTGTTCAACATTTTTATTGGAACATTTCCAATCCAAAGAATGTTCTTGGTGGAAAATACACACACACACACACACACACACACACACACCCCTGTATGTGTGTACATATATATATTACACAATTGTACAATGGAGATAATAATAGCACTAACATTTTAAGGTTGTTGTGAGGATCAAATTATAGAGTATTTTCGTAAAGTGCTGATCACAATGTCTGGCATGTAGGAGTCACTTTTTTTTTCTTTTTAGAGTTTATAGATGACTTCCATGTCTATATTGTTCATATTCTTTAGATTAGATAACCCTTCACTTCCTCAGTAGAATTATTTCTGTTTTCATTTTCTATAATTCATTTTTGAGAGTTTCCCTTTGATCTTGGGCCAACTTTCCCTGTAGAATTTTAAATCTGTGGGATCCTTCTTATTCTTCTTTTTAAGCCAATTGAAATCTACTCTCCAAAAATTAGGCTACATGTCAGCTCTTCCCAGGTTTCAATTTCTTCTCTATCATGAATTCTGAGATGAAGTGGTCATTTCCACATAATATTCTGATCATGCAAATTTTAGCAATTGGCTTCTTTTCTTTGGTCAGAATCAGGTCTCTTTAACATCACTCTGTTTCTATGATTTAGAAATCAACAGTTAGTCTCATATTTTTACACAATATTCAAATATACAAAGTAACTTCCTTCCAACAATGAAGACTAACATATCCACACCTGCTTATCCTTTGTGATTCCTGTTTTTATCTTCCCATAAAGTCAATCAACCAACAAACATTTATTAAGTACTAATTGATGGAGACACACACAAAGAATGTAAAAACATGGACCTTGCTTTCAGTAACATCATATTTTAATGAAGTGACAACCTGCAAACAATTAAGTACAGTCAAGATATGTGTGTGTGTGTGTGTGTGTGTGTGTGTGTGTGTAGTATAAATAAGAGGTAAACTCAGAGGGAAGGCACTACTACCAAGCATGGAGGATAGCCAATGGAAATGGATGGACTGTCATCACAGGGGGTCCATCCAATATACAAGAGAGGTGGTGATAGTTCTCTCTTTTTTTTTTTTTTGTTATCACAAAGACATCAGTGGAGAACATGAAGTGTCTGCCATTTGAGATCTGAGGAACTCACCCACAGTTAGATGAAGACAATGGAGTTCAAGGAGCTATTTTCTACTTTATAAAGCAGAAACTGAATATGCTTGGTGGGATATAGGGAATGGGTGTGGTTTATAAAATACAAACTAGTTTCATTTGGGATGAGGAAGGGATTGATTTTTTGCGGGTAGGTCTTTTTTTGGACAGAGGGGAGGGGGGATAGTATCTTTAGCTTATGTATGGTTTGACAAAAGGAAAAAGCTAAGCAGATGGTACAGTGATACAAAGGACTGCAACCTCCTGCTGTTAGAGATTGTAAAAATGGAACCCTATAGCTGCCAACTTGGCTGAATTTCAAATCTGTCCCATGAAGAGTGCAACTCACTCCGAAGGGGGCAGGAACTCAGTGTGTGGATCACCAGAGTGCCAGGAATGGTGTCAATATATTAAGTGGCAGCTTGACTCAGCACTGGGCCTTGACCAAAGAAGGGATTGGAATAAAAATGTCAGAAAACATCAGGAAAGCAGTAAATCTTGTGAGGAGCCCATTGCAGTTGGACCCTTTCAAAATTCCTGTTGAGAGAACTACGGCAAATTATCAACAAATATTCTGAGTCATGGATTCAGAGACTGAATGGGGCAGCTGCATGGGCACAGCAGAAACCATGCCCTGCTGGGGCTGTGAGGGGCAGGCTCAGGTATGTGCTGGCAGATGGCCTGGAAGGGCATCAAGAGGGGCACCAGTCATGCTAGCTATAGATTGTAGGTTTAGGATGTAGTGCAAAAAGTACAGGGGATAGGAACCTCTCTGAATTAAAATGATCCTTGATTATGCAAAGTCTCAGACTTCTTTCTAGGAGTAGTAAAAATATTTTTTTTGTAATGCTAGAGTAAGAAAGATAAGTTGGGAAGGACTGTAAATAGGACATAGCAGGGGACACAGAGCAGACAAAGGGAACTTTTTCTAAGCCACTAAATGTGGTTCATTTAAGGAGCCTTGGATTTGGAAGCAGAAAGCTTGGATTTCAATCTGGGGTCTGGCACTTACTCAATGTAACCTTAGGCAAGATCACTATAGAATACTGGAAAGGACTTTGGATTTGGAGTCTAGTTGGTCTAGATTTGAATAACAACAGCTCTGTTGCTTGATGCTTCTATGGGACTTTGGGAAAGTCATTGAAATCCCCCCTTCTTCTGTGCCTCAGTTTCCTCAAATCAAAAAATGGGAACTTGCCAAGATAATCTACAAGTATTCTATCAGGTTTAAGGTTATGTCATTCTGTACTTTTTAAAAAATTCATCAATCCCTTAATCAAAAAATCCCTAAAGAGTATAAGTCATACTTGAGCAGGAATTCTTGCCAAACCTTTCTCAACAAGTGGTCATCCAGGCTTTGCTTAAGGACCTCGTCCTGTGATGTGGAATTAATTGCTTCCCAAGGCTGTCTATTGTACTTTGGGACATGTCTAATTGTTAAGAAGTTCTTCCTTACATCACCTAAGACGACAACAGGTGGTGGAAATGCCATGTAACATGGTGCATGTAATGGGCATGCTATCTCAGGGATCATACTTCATAACCCATCACATCATGATGAACATGCTATGCAATGTGAAGACATGAGATGTCATTTACGGCATGCTACATTACATGATGTGCACCCTACACCATGTGACATGCCACCTCACATGATGGTATACGGTATCATACGTTGGTATACTACATCATTTGATGGCACATTTATTCAGACTTTTGTTTCCCTCAGTTTTCTCATATGAAAAATGGTAATAATAGTAATAGTAGTTCCCTTCCAGAGCTGTTTTGCAAAATGAAATTATATAATATTTGTAAAGAATTTTGCAAATCTTAAAGCAACTTCATTAAAAAGACTGTTCCAATAATTGAAGCAGAGCTACACTGAAGCTAGTTTATACAGCTCAGGGGAGCTGATTGTTAAATTTTTAGTGTGAACATTTACACCTTAGAAACTGGATAAAGGCTGCAAATCAGGGCTTGATTTATTATGACTGGCAAAATGGTAGAAATTAATAATGCTGATTAAAATCAAAAGATTGTCCTACTTGTTTGAAAGGGCAATTTTAAAATACTTCCCAGCACACCATTTGAGATGAGAGGTAGTGAGATCCTAAACTAGGGTGGTTTTTATTTGAATAAAGAGAGAAAGATTGGGACTCACATAAGTGCCATACTGTCAGCAATGGTGTTTTAGATATGATACTACCTGGGTATTTAATGTCTCCACCTTTATTATGAAAATTATATCCCTGGTTCAGATGTGGACCACTATAAAAGGAAATAATTAAATTTATACAGTGGAAAAATAACACTGTTCTATGTAGGGGATGCGATGATGCCTGCTTATCCAAATGATGCTCTGTTACTGTGCAAATTCAACTCAACTCAACAATATTTATTAAGTGTCTGCTGTATGCAAGGTCCTTTATTAAATGCTGGTTGATACAAAAACATACACAAAATATTCTTTGCCATGGGCACAGATCTAGGAAACTTTTTCTTGTAGAAGATATGGTCATGATCACATGGTCTGAGGAACATAATTTGAATCAATTCACCTGATTTATACATACTTGCTAAAATAAATACTTATATGAAGTATATTTGAGTCCAAATCATCTTGACTCCCAAGTTTTCCTAGGCCATACTGCCTTATGGCAACAATGGTAAATAATAATGACAACAATAATAATAATAAACAATAATAATGAGTCCCATTTAGATAGCATATTCTCTATTCCTATATTTCTCCAGGTTACTCTGTGATGACTATGTTAAAAACTCATGTTATCCAGCTTCAACTGGGTCCTCACTAAATCCAGGGAGTCCTTTTATTCCTTGTAATTGGGTCTGGATCTCATTCTCCACTGAAACTATTCCAAATATTCTATTTCCTAAAGTCTTTCTCATCTCATTCCTGTCTTTCAGTTGAGAGTTTTATCTCTTATTTTACTGACAAAATTGAGGTAATTTGATATAAAGTCCTTTTTTCTTTATGCTTATCTCAAAACTCCTTGACCTAATCTTCCACTTAAGTTTTCCTGTATTCTCTGACAAAAACATGGCCTTTCTCCATGCCAAGGCCAAACACTCTACAAGCGTGCTTGATTGAATCCTCTCCCTTCTTCTCCAGCAGATTGCAGCCTTGGTCATTATCTCTGTCTCTTTCTATCTCTGTCTGTCTCTGTCTCTTTCTATCTCTGCTTGTCTCTCTGTCTTTGTTTCCACCCCCTTTTCCACTCTTTCCCCCTCAAATTCTATTTCTATTTATTCTCTTCTTTTTTCTCAACTAAATCTTTAAGAAAGTTATCTACATTTGCTACCTCTTACTTTTTTCTCCATTCATTTACTTCACAATCCTTTGCCTAAAAGAGGATTTTAGAGAGAACTCACACAAGGAAAGTTATCAGATGGGGAAATCAGAAGAAGTGATAAAAAGACACTCTCAAGTCTCTCTGAGGAACTCTGGAAATGATTGTGAGACTTGGGAGACACTGGCATAGGACCACTTAGCCTAGCATGCCTGCATCAAAGAAGGTGCTTAACTATGAGCAAAGCAGAATTGCAGTAGCACAAAACAAACAGATATGTACAAATTTAGAGACATCTCCATCCCAAATGTGTATATGGGCTATTTGAGCCAGGCCAGTAGTAGAGACTTTGGAGCTCTTATTGGTCTGTGATCAGTCAGTTGAATACTCTACTTTAATAGCAACACAGAGACATCATGTTAGTTTTCTGTGAACAGGAAGAACAAAACAATCAGTTTCCATTTTTGTTTCTTAATGACTTCAATATTATTTTATAGAAGTTTCTCTATGTGTCAAAAGATTTCCTCCATATCCTCATATAAAGGAAAAACTTTTCTTAGAGAAATCAAGGTAATGTTTGATCCTGTAGGGGAGGATGGGCTAACCATTTTCAGTCTTTATTTCTCCCATAAATAAATCTTTTGCCATCAAAAGGGAATAACATTCCCATAATTTTTATATGCATTTACTAGCTTTCCTCTATTTTGAATAAAAATTCAGTTCCTACAAAGCATCTAGTGCTACTATTGGGGTAAAATGGAGTAAGGGAAAATTTCTCATTTTTTCCCTTTAGCAAATCACCTTAGAAGGTATTCATTTTGTTCTTTGATCACTCTAGTCTGCCTTTCAAGAGAGGAAATTGTCAGACTGAGACTCAGAGGCAACCAAGCTTTTCCAGAACTTTTAAAAAAATAATTACTTTTTGTAAGAGGTAGGAAGGAGAAGTGGAGAAAAGATAATAAAGACAATGTGCTTTTGCCTTTCTTAATTATATTCACTTTTCACCCAAATTCTATTTTGGGGTATGTATCTTTGTGGCTGTGTGTGTGTGTGTGTGTGTGTGTGTGTGTGTGTGTATCCTGGTGATGCAAGGGTTTCCCAATTACTAGTAGCAGCTTCATTGTAGCGCTAATGGTATTTGGGTATTGTTAGAGTCTAATTGCATACTAAGCCAACTATAGCACCACGGACAGATACCAATAAGGCAAGCAAAGACAATTTTAAGGAGATGAGTAGTGATGCATCCCCATCACCAGTAAAAACTTAAAAAAATAAAGCAATACTTTTTAAACTACCCCCCACTCCCAAAGATTTTCTAATTCAATAAATATGTTGGGGAAAAGGAGACACCTAATTCATGTACAATACAAAAAACTGAGATTTCCTAAATAGGTCATCATACTCTAAAGCAACTATTTAAATGTGATTCAATTAAAAGCAACATTAATTATTCCTTTCATCTAGACTGTCTCATGAAAGCAGCCTTCTCCCCAATCCGATTTAATTAAACAAATATGCATTAAGTATCTTTTATACATAGGAGAGCCATTCCATGTAAACACTAGGGATACAGAAACAGGGATGAAAGTTAACACATTCAAGGAGCTTTCACAAGATAGGAAGTACAACAGAAACACAGATAAGTAAAATACTTAGGGGTGGGAAGAGAAGTAGAGTGCAAATAAAGGAATTATTTTAGGTAGGAGAGTTTCTCTCTCTCTCTCTCTCTCTCTCTCTCTCTCTCTCTGTGTGTGTGTGTGTGTGTATAGGGAAATCAGAAAAATTCAAAAGAGGTAGAACCTGTACTTAGCCTTGAAAGAATAGATCTTTAACAGGTCATGGTGAGGAAGGAATATATCCCTGATAGAGAACCTTGGCATTGCATAAAGTAGACAAGTTGAGTTACAGCAGGGCAAGCTTGACTGGAACAAAATATATGAAAGTGAGTTGGGAAAGGGAATTAGGATTGAGTGGCAATTTTATAAATTCTTAAAACCAGTGTGTATTTAATTCTTGAGACTCTGAAGAACACTGAAGATTTATGAGCAGAAGAGTAACCCAGGTAAACTTAGGAAGAATATTTTGAAAGCTATGTTAATGGTGGCCTGGAGAAAGCAAGTATTACTATATTTAGGTAAAAAAATATGAAAATTATTAAACACAGTCTAATAGAAAGGGATGAAAGCCTGAACTGGGTCTGTGGCAATGTGAAAGGGAAAGATATAAGAAATGATGTAGGGTTTGTCAACTGATTAAATATAGGAATAAGGGAGAAAGAAAAGTAAAAAATGACCTTGAATTACAAAGCTGAGTGACTGGAAAAATCATGATCAACATATACAGGAATATTTGGAAGAGAGGCAGAATTGGAATTAGAAAATGATGAATTGCTATTTGGACATGTTGAGTTTGAAGTTTCTATAGGACACCACATGAAGATGTGGGATTAGAGTTTAGGATTAGGATTGGCTATATAGATTTGGTATTCATTTAAACAGAGATGATAATCCATATTATCCCATTTAGATTCTTGTAGTAGTCACTTTTTTGACCTCTAGGCTACTTTTTTCTCCTTTTTCAATGTTTAAAGTCTTCCTGTTAGCCCCAACTCCTCCTCATAGCTTCAGAGATTTCAACAATGGTACAACATTGCTCAAAATACCCATATATCCCTATTATACACCAATACATTCAATGCCCATGGCCTATAATTCTTTTCTCCCTTTGCCATCCACTAGTGTGGATGTACCTCAGACTTCACCATTTCTCTAAAGTGAGCCACTTTTATGATACTGGACATGAAAAATCTCCTCTGACCAAAACAGCCTATCCTTCTATTTCTTCTTCTACCCAAGCTTCCCTAAATTTACTCTATTTCTTTTCTAGTTCTGCTCAAAGAAAAAGAGGTTGCTGAGAAACAACAGCAGAAGAAATGTTTGGAAGTTGTACTAAAAAAGGAGGATGCCAGTTCCTCTTGGCCAAATGTGTTAGAGGACATTAAAGGAGGAACCAACTATAAGAAATCTTCAGGAGGAAGACAAGTAGAGATTTGATAGCAGAGGTTATAGAATATCAGGATTGGAGTCAGGACCACCTGGATGAAACAATAACAAAAAAAAAGACTAAACAACAGCATATATATATATATATATATACATATATATATAGTTATGTGTGTACATATATACACATCTGCATATTTGTATTTGACAGAGCATGTCCTACAACACTCCTGTGAAGAAAGCAGTATATATATCATATATATGTATATGTTATTATTATTATTAATCCATTTTTAAAATGAGGAAAATGAAGATCAGAGAGATTAGGTCACTTGACTAATGCCACACAGCCATTAGGTTTAAGAGTCGGGATGTAAACTCCAAGATTGATACTCTTTGTGGTACAGCACTGGCACTACTTGACACACAATATAGCTCCGTAGGCTGGAAGGCAAGCAGTGAGTCAGAGCTCCTGTATTTATTACTAGCCTCAAGTTCTTTTTGGGTTTCAATTTTCTCCTATGTAAAATGGGGATAATAATATCTGTGTTCTGTGACCTGTGAGAACAAGGGCCCTGTAATTTTTGACAAACACACACACACACGCACACACACAAGATAATAGGGAAGGACTCAGAAGCAGTTACTGTCAAGGACACAGCTGTCATGGCTTCTATCATTGCCAGGCCTGTTGGTGTTCTCTGTGACCAAGACCTTGAGCAGCCTGCAGCACAGTTCAGCAAACAAGACTTCTCCTGTGCCAAGTACTACAAATAGGAACACAAACATCAGAGAAGCCAGATGCCCAGAACCAGGTTAGTCTGCTTGAAGATGGCTCAGCTGGTTCCTTTGCTTTCCCTCATTCCAAAATCCACACAGCTTTGCAAGTAAAGTCAGTCAAAAAACATTTATGAAGCACTTACTCTATTATGTGCCAGGTGCCCTGCTAAAAGCCAGGGTTACAAAGACAGACAAAAAGGTCCCTGCCCTTAAGGTGCTCACATTCCAATGGAGATAAGAACATATAAAACATATAACATGCAATTAGGTATAATTATAAAGGGCCAACTTGGTTAGAGCCGTAGGCTCTCCCTTGTGTGTAATATGGTGGCTATTGGTAACTGCAGAGAGGAAAGAGGTTAGTGTCCTTGTAAAGGGCATAGACAGCAACTTCTGCTTTCTTCCTTATTTGACAAAATATGTGCTTAATAATGCATGTTGATAGAATCCTTCACATATTATCTTACTACCCACATTGTAATTCATAGCATCACTATATACACAACTAAAAAGTGATCTTGGAACTAAGCTCCTGCACTTGTCACATCATAGGCACTTAATAAATAATTATTGGCTAACTGATATAGGCCGTCTTCCTCTTTTATAATTTCTTTAAGGTATAGGCCTCATAGCGGTATCATTGGGTTAAAGAGTATGTACATTAGTGACTTCAGTAAGATTGCTCCAAATTGCTTTCCAGAATGGTTACACCAGTTATTAAGGTCAAGGTACAATGTGTCTGACTGTCTGGTTAGACCAATAGAAGCTTAGAAGGTTCTACCACAGATTGGACACAAATATTCCATGTGAACATTTGGAGTAGAAATGTTTCAAAATGTGCACATTTAATGTTTGTTTTGAACTACTGCAATTCTACCTTGCTCATAGAACAAAGCACCTTCTTTGATGTGAGTACGCAATGCCGGGCAGTCCTATGACAGTGTCTCCCATGTTATGCAGTCAATTCTAAAGTTCTTTAGAGAAACTTTAAGAGTGTCCTTGTATTAGTTCTTCTGACCTCCATGTGAGTACTTTCTTTGTGTGATTTCTCTGTAAAAAGTCTGCTGGGCAAACATATGTTTGGGATTCAAGAAATGTTGCTAGCCATTGGAGTTGTGCTGTCTGAAGTAGAGTTTGAATGCTTGGCAGTTCAGTTTGAGAAAGGGCCTCTGAGTGGTCCCTTATCTTGCCAGGTGATCTTCAGAATTTTCCTAGGACAATTTAAATGGATGTGATTCAGTTTCCTAGAATGGCCCTGGTTTATTGTCCAGTTTTCATAGGCAGACAATAATAATGTCAGCACAACTACTCTGTAGACCTTTAGTTTCACTAAGTAATCTAATGTCGCTTGTCTCCCACAGTTTCCTTCAGAGACTCCCAAAGACTAAGCTAGCTCTGACAATGCAAGTGTCAACTTCATCATCTATGTATATATAACTGGAAGTGATACTGCCAAGATAAGCAAATTTATCCATGGGATTAAAAATTCCTCCATATGTTTCATATATGGGTGGTAGGGTGTTGGCTGGTAGAGAACCTCTGTTTTCTTGGTGGTCATTATTCGGCCAAAATTAGCAGAAGCAACCAAAAATTGATTAATACTTTTCAATTTCAGAGGCTGCATTAAATATACAATCATCTAAGAAAAAAATTCACACACTAACACTCTCTCTATCCTACTCTTGGCTTGCAGTCCTTTCAAGTTAAATAATTTACCCTCAGTGTGATATTTCATCCTCATTGAAAGCATCCTAAAACATTGCTGAAAACATCATGGTAAAAACTATAGGAGTTAAAAAACATAATGAACAGATTGATTTCAGAAATCCTGGAAATACTTACCTGGATTGATAATGAGTAAAGTGAATATAACCAGGAAAACACTGTACACACTAACAGCAAGATTATGTGATGATCAACATGACAGACTTAGCTCTTTTCAGCAATGTGGTGATCTAAGACAGTTCCTTGGGATGGAAAATGTCATCCATATCCAGAAAGAGAACTATGGAGACTGTATGAGGATCAAAGCATAGTATTTTCATATTTTTTTGCTTACTTGCTTTTTCTTTCTGGTGTTTTTTCCCCCTTTTGGTCTTCTTTTTCTTGTATATGGAAATATATTTAAAAGGATTGTATGTGTAACCTAATATCAGATTGTTTACTATCTTGGGGAGGGAGGAGGCAAGGAAGGAAGGGAAAAAAATTGGAATACAAAATCTTACAAAAGTGAACGTGCAAAACTACTTTTTAATGGGAGCAAGAACACAGGTCTTCTTTATTCTACTGTTAACTGGAAAATTACAAGAGCATCATCCATTTTCAGAACACATGCAAGCATGCTATCATGAAACTGACATAGAATACTTATGAATTTCTTTGGGCAACCAAATTTTGCTATGATCTTCCACAAGTCTTCATGACTGACATTATAAAAGACCTTGGTCATATCAATGAACATTATTCTGTTCCTAGCATTTCTCCTGGAGTTGCTGGGTAGCAAACACCATGTTAACAATTCCTTGGCCCTTTCTGAAGTCACATTGATTTTCAGGCAGATGATCATCTGCAAGGTGAAGGATCAATTATTATTAAGGAGGACTCCGTAAGAATCTTGCTGACAATGAAAAAGACAAAGACAGAGAGACAGAGACATAGAGAGAAAGAGATGGGGAAGGGAGAAAAAGGGGAGTAAGGGGGAAGGGGAAGAGGAGGGGGAGGGAAGTAAACACACAGGAGAGAAGGAGGGAAGGGAAGAGAGATAACTCTTCCCACTCCCAATTGTGACAGAGTGACCTACTTTCTTTTTCTCTATAGATATGGACAATGGAAGCATTTTTGATTTCCTAGGAGAGGATCTCCTTTTGCCACGTAACCCAAAAAACTTCAGTCATCTTTTAAATGCCTTGTATCTGCTGGAATGGAGGTACTTTGCCACACAAGAAGAGCTTAATGGCATTCAAAATATCTTCTTTAGTTGGAACTTTGACTAGGGGGAGATTAACTTCAAACTGAAGTATACAGCATTAGTTGATGATGGTCTGCTAAGAATATTATAGAAGTGCTTAGCCCATCTCTCCAGGATCATATTCTTATAACTCATCAATGTGGCTCCATCAGTGCTGACTAGTTGAGAAGCTCAATAGGTCTTTGACCCATAGCCTTCAGAGTATCATAAAAGGATGTTTCATGGCTACTATTAGCATGACATGGAATCTCATCTGCCTTCTTGCTAAGCAAAGAATCCTGCTAATCTTTAAGCTTCACTTACACTTTACTTTTGAATTAAATTCCCTGTTCTTAGAGATGGTTGAACTATATTGCTGGGAAAACATATGGAGTTCTTGCTTTTCATTTATCAGGTTCTGAATTTCCCTATTACTTTTGTCAAACAAACTTTGCTGTTGGCAAGTCTGGCCAGATGAATAAATATAGTGCTGTATACCAAACCTCTGAAGGCTGACCCCTCCTTTTCTGCTCCATTGTTGCCAACTGGATGTTGGCACATCTCTATTTCCAGGTTAGCAACAAACTACTGACACATGGAAAAGCACTCTAATCTGTCAACATTAAATCTTTTGGTAGTCCTCTTGTCTTGGGGCCACCACTGTTGTTGAATGTGACCATTTAGCTTTGAAAGGATAAGTCTATGATCAGTCCAGCACCCTGTATCATACATTGCCTTCACTGTTCTTACATCTTGTTTCTTCATCTTATGATGACATAGTCTATTAAAAACCAATGTTTCCTACAAGGATGTCCAAGAAGTTTTATTGCATTCAGGTTAATGGAAGGCAGTGTTGGTGATGAGAAGGTCCTGAGATGCACAAGTCTTCAGTAGAAAGTAAACAATGCTGTTGCTGTTGCTCAGTCCATTCATCATAAGCACTCCCTGCCATCTTGGATGGACTGTAACTACTCTGGTGTTCAAGTCACCCAGAATTACAAACTTGTTCTCTTTTAACACATTATTCAAAAGAGTCTCCAGATCTTCACAAATTTTTCTTGACCTTTTTATTGTGAAAGTAAACATACTGATAATGATCATGTTTATTGTTCACTCCTTTTGAGAGTGAACTTTTGAGAGGCACAAAAGCTTGACTAAATTAGTTTTGATTGTGAAACCTACACTAGCCTCAGGTACTCCCCATCATTGTAGTCACTCCAGAGAAAATGTGTATCCAACTACAACTTTGATAAGGTGGCCTTCATTTGCCAGACTTTTTTCACTTAGGGCTGCTACTTGGATGTGATACTTGCTCAGTTCTCTCATGAGAGCTGTTTGTCTTTTAGATCTCCTGAATTTCTTGTCGTCTATAATTGGGCAAATATTCCATGTACTGATGTGAGTGGAATCCTCTGCACAAAAGTTTTTGTATGTTGTGTGTGTGTGTGTGTGTGTGTGTGCATGCACATGTGTGTGTGCTGACCATGGAATAGGATTCCTGACTGCCACAGTAAGCAGGCCAGGGTTAGGTTGGGTGAAGCTGACAATTTTCAGACACTTCTAGCCCCTTTCTCATGCCAAGAGGTAAGCAAGAGCAGTCATGAAAAAAGGCTGCTCAAACACCCTGAGGACTGTTGAGTCCTAGTACTGCATTATTCCAGTAAGAGGACAACTCTATGGCTTGGGCTGCCTGTATGCTGGGTTGTTACTATAGTCCTTAGTGTATCTATGTATATCTGCTACTTCATTACTTGACTGTCACCACAGGACTTTGAGGTAGGAAAAAAATTATAACATAGTATGGGTGATGCCTTTTAACTTGTGCATAAATTGGATTTAAATGAGGTACAGTTGCATGAAGTAGTGGGTCTCACTCCCTTTCAGAGTTATTGGAGCCTTGTGGTAAGACAGAAGTCAAGATGACTGGGCCTGAGATGTAGTTGATGACCTTGGCATCCATAGCACCTGCTTCTGTCATCCTCAAGGCCTGTTAGAACAAACTATTCACATCCTCACATTCTACCAGTGAGGGAAAGGAGGAGTCTATATGCTTGTGAGTAGACACCTCCCTAAATCACTAACAAGTTTGAGGCCAGTTGGTTAACCTCAATGTGATTCAGCCCATCTGCCAAAATGGTTTACTGATCTGTATCTATTGCAAAAAAAGGGTTACTGGGGGGGCGGAGCCAAGATGGCGGAGTGAAAAGGTGACTCTCTGCGTCTTCCTCCGATCTTCTCTCAAATCAACAATAAAATAAGCCTCTGAACTGATCTTCAAGTCAACGAATTCAGAAATACTTGGACACTGCTTGCTGATATCTCTGAAAAACTTCACATCAGGTTTGTCTAACTCGGACAGAGGGATAAACAGTGGTGTAGGCCGGAAGTGAGGGTGGGGACTCAGCTGAGTGTGGCAGAAACTTGAGGCACTGGGGACACTCTGCCCTGATTGGGGGCAGGTATTCTGTTAGACTTGCCTTGTTTAAGGAGTAATTCAGACTTAATCCTAGCCCCCACCGGCTCAGCACCTTAAGTTAATTCGCCGAAGTGCCCCAGGGCAAAGAGCTTCAGCCACTGTTTTTTTTTTCCCCTACCTTAAAGAGACATTCACACTGTCTAAAAAAAAAAAATGAAGAAGCAAAAGAGAGCTCTCACCATAGACAGCTTTTATCTAGAGAAAGAAGGGATGACCCCAGATCCTGAGGTTCCTTTAGACAAAATTCCAGAGGAAGTTATTAAGGACCATCACTGGTCCCCTTTTCAAAGGGCCTTTCTGGAAGATTGCATAAAGAACCTCAAAAGAGAGCTGGAGGATAAATGGGAAAATAAACTGAAATCAGTGCAAGAAGGATATGACGCCCTGCAAAAGAGATATGAAAAAGACACCAATGTATTGAAAAATAAAATTAGTGAAATGGAAAATGAGTGCAATGAACAAAAAAATTCAATTGGCCAGTTACAAAATGAGGTAAAAAAGGTAACTGAAGAAAACAACACTTTAAAAATAAGAATTGAACAAATGCAAGTGAATGACTCAATAAGACTTCAAGAATCAGTCAAACAAAAACAAAAAAAAATGAAAAATTAGAAGAAAATATGAAATATCTCCTAGAAAAAACAACTGACTTGGAAAATAGATCTAGGAGAGACAATCTAAGGATTACTGGACTTCCTGAAAGCCATGATGAAAAAAAGAGGAAATCCTGAAAGAAAACTGCCCTGAGAATGTAGAATCAGAAGTCAAAATCACCATTGAAAGAATTCACCGATCACCTCCTGAAAGAGACCCCAAAATTAAAACCCCAAGGAATATCATGGCTAAATCTCAGGACTATAGCACCAAGGAAAAGATTCTGCTAGCAGCTAGAAAGAAACAATTCAAATACCGAGGATCAATAATTAGAATCACACACGATGTCAGCCTCCACAATGAAGGATCGAAGGGGCTGGAACCAGATATTCCAAAGGGCAAAGGAACTTGGATTACAGCCAAGAATAACCTATCCAGCTAGAATGAGCATTATCCTCCAGGGAAGAAGATGGTCATTCAATGATATAGGTGAATTTCACCTATTTCGAATGAAAAGACCAGATCTGAACAAAAAATTTGACATCCAAACACAGAACTCAAGAGATGCATAAAAAGGCAAAAAGGAGAGGACTCTTGAGAACTTTATTTCTACTAGGGGGATACTTAAAGTTTGGGGGTATAATTAACTAGATATTACTTTGATAATATGAAAAAGAGAACTAGAGGGGGAAAGGTGGTCATACTGGGGAAAAGAGGGAAAAAGTGGTAAAAGAAGATCTAAAAAAAAAAGGTAAAAACAAGGTAAAATCTCTTGAAGAGGCAAAGAAAACTTAATATAATTGAGAGAAAGAGGGGAGGGAGATGAGCATTGTGTAAATCTTACTCTCATCAGGTTGGGCTCCAAAAGTGTATATCAGACACTTGATTTCACATAGAAACTTGTCTGTTGCTATAGGGAAGTGGGAGGGAAAGGAGGAAAAGTAAGGGATAAACTAATAGAAGGGAAAATAGAAGAATCAGGGGAAAGGAGTAAAAAGAGGGGGAGGGGATCTAAAGGGTGGAGTATTGTTTGGGGGAGGGGGTCATCAAAAGCAAAGTACTGAGGAGGGGGGAAGGGAGAAAGGGGAAAGGAAAGGGGAAAACATAACTTGGGTAAATAAGATGGCAGGATATAAAGAATTAGTTATTCCAACTGTGAATGTGAATGGGATAAACTCTCCCATAAAGCAGAAGCAGATAGCAGACTGCATTAAAAACCAGAATCCCACAATATGTTGTCTACAAGAAACACATAGTGACACATATAGGATGAAGGTAAAGGGCTGGAGCAGAACCCATTATGCTTCAGGTGAACAAAAAAAAAAAAACAAAAAAAAAAAAACAGGGGTAGCAATCCTTATCTCAGATCAAATAAAAGCCAAGATAGATCTAATCAAAAGAGATAAGGAAGGAAACTATATTTTATTAAAGGGTACCATAGATAATGTAGCAATATCAATACTAAATATATATGCACCAAGTGCAATAGCATCCAAATTCCTAGGGCAGAAATTAAGAGAGATGCAAGAAGTAGAAGACAGCCAAACTATACTAGTGGGGGATCTCAACCTTGCTCTCTCAGAATTAGATAAATCAAACCACAAAATAAACAAGAAAGAAACTAGGGAGATAAACCAATTGTTAGAAAAGTTAGGTATGATAGATCTATGGAGAAAGTTGAATGGAGACAGTAGGGAGTTTACTTTTTTCTCAGCAGTCCATGGAACCTATACAAAAACTGACCATGTGTTAAGGCATAAAAACCTCAAAATCAAATGCAGAAAGGCAGAGATGGTAAATGCATCTTTTTCAGATCATGATGCAATAAAAATCACATGCAATATAACGCCAGGAGAAAATAACTCAAAAGTTAATTGGAAATTAAATAATCTAATCCTGAAGAATGAATGGGTGAAAGAGCAAATCATAGACACAATCAATAATTTCATCCAGGAGAATGACAATAAGGAGACAACATACCAGAATTTGTGGGATACGGCCAAAGCGGTTATAAGGGGAAATTTTATATCTCTAGATGCTTACTTGCATAAAATAGAGAAAGAAAAGATCAACGAATTGGGCTTATTATTAAAAACAACCAGAAAAAGAACAAATTAAAAATCCTCAATTAAATACCAAATTGGAAATTCTAAAAATAAAAGGAAAAATTAATAAAATTGAAAATAAGAAAACTATTGAATTAATAAATAAAACTAAGAGTTGGTTCTACAAAAAAACCAACAAAATAGATAAGCCTTTAGTTAATTTGATAAGAAAAAGGAAAGAGGAAAATCAAATTGTGAGTCTCAAGAATGATAAGGGAGAACTTTCCTCCAATGAAGAGGAAATTAGAGCAATAGTTAGGAGTTACTTTGCCCAACTTTATGCCAGCAAATTTGATAATCTAAATGAAATGGAGGAATATCTACAAAAATATAGATTGCCCAGGTTAACAGAAGAGGATATAAATCATTTAAATAGCCCCATATTAGAAAAAGAAATAGAACAAGCTATTAACCAACTCCCTAAGAAAAAATCTCCAGGGCCAGATGGTATTACATGTGAATTCTACCAAACATTCAAAGAACAATTAATTCCAATATTATACAAACTATTTGAGAAAATAGAGACAGAAGGTATACTGCCAAATTCCTTCTATGAGACCAATATAGTGCTGATAGCTAAACCAGGTAGGGTGAAAACAGAGAAAGAAAACTATAGACCAATTTCCCTAATGAATATTGATGCAAAAATTTTAAATAAGATATTAGCAATGAGATTACAGAAAGTCACCCCCAGGATAGTACACTACGACCAAGTAGGATTTATACCAGGGATACAAGGCTGGTTCAATATTAGGAAAACTATCAGCATAATTAATTATATTAATAACCAAACTATCAAAAACCATATGATTATCTCAATAGATGCAGAAAAAGTATTTGATGAAATCCAACACCCTTTCCTATTAAAAACACTAGAGAGTATAGGAATAAATGGGCTTTTCCTTAAAATGATCAGTAGCATCTATTTAAAACCATCAGCAAGCATCATATGTAATGGAGACAAACTAAAACCATTCCCCATAAGATCAGGAGTGAAACAAGGCTGCCCACTGTCACCATTACTATTTACTATTGTATTAGAAATGTTAGCTTTAGCAATAAGAGAAGAAAAAGAGATAAAAGGAATTAGAGTAGGTAATGAAGAAACCAAATTATCACTCTTTGCAGATGACATGATGGTATACTTAGAGAACCTTAAAGACTCAACTAAAAAAACTACTAGAAACAATTCACAACTTTAGCAAAGTTGCAGGATTCAAAATTAACCCACATAAATCATCAGCATTTTTATATATTACCAACAAAATTCAGCAGCAAGAAATACAAAAAGAAATTCCATTCAAAATAACGGTTGATATGATAAAATATTTGGAAATCTATCTGCCAAGGAAAAGTCAGAAACTATACGAACTAAACTACAAAACACTTTCCACACAAATAAAATCAGACCTAATCAATTGGAAAAACATTAAGTGCTCATGGGTAAGCACAATGAATATAATAAAAATGACAATACTACCCAAACTAATCTACTTATTTAGTCCCATACCAATCAAACTCCCAAGAAATTATTTTACAGACCTAGAAAAAATAGTAGCAAAGGTCATTTGGAAGAACAAAAGGTCAAGGATTTCAAGGGGATTAATGAAAAAAAAGGCAGATGAAGGTGGCCTTGCTGTACCAGGTCTAAAACTATATTATAAAGCAGCGGTCATCAAAACCATTTGGTACTGGCTAAGAAATAGAGCAGTCGATTAATGACATAGAATAGGATATCAGGACAAGCTAAGTAATAATGTTAGCAATTTAGTGTTTGATAAACCCAAAGACCCCAGTTTTTGGGATAAGTATTCACTATTTGGCAAAAACTGCTGGGAAAATTGGAAACGAGTGTGGAAGAAATTAAGGCTGGACCCACACCTAACACCGCACACCAAGATAAGATCTAAATGGGTTCATGATCTAGATATAAAGAGTGATATTATAACCAAATTAGAGGAACATAGGATAGTTTACCTCTCAGACCTGTGGAGATGGAATAAATTTATGTCCAAAGAAGATGTGGAACTCCTAATTGAACACCAGATAGATAATTTTGATTATATTAAGTTAAAAAGTTTCTGTACAAACAAAACTAATGCAGACAAGATTAGGAGGGAAGCATCAAATTGGGAAATCATCTGTACATTTAATGGTTCTGATAAAGGCCTTATTTCTAAAGTATATAGAGAATTGTCTTATATATATAAGAATTCACGCCATCCTTCAATAGATAAGTGGTCAAGGGATATGAACAGACAATTTTCAGATGATGAAATTAAAACCATCTCTAGTCATATGAAAAGTTGCTCCAAATCACTACTGATCAGATAAATGCAAATTAAGACAACTCTGAGGTACCACTACACACTTGTCAGATTGGCTAAAATCACAGGAAAAGATAACAATGAATGTTGGAGGGGATGTGGGAAAACTGGGACACTAATACATTGTTGGTGGAACTGTGAACGGTTCCAACCATTCTGGAAAGCAATTTGGAGCTATGCTCAAAAAGTTATCAAACTGTGCATACCCTTTGACCCAGCAGTGTTTCTATTGGGCTTATATCCCAAAGAGTTCTTAGAGGAGGGAAAGGGACCCACATGTGCAAGAATGTTTGTGGCAGTCCTTTTTGTAGTGGCTAGAAACTGGAAACTGAAGGGATGTCCATTAATTGGAGAGTGGCTGAATAAATTATGGTATATGAAAGTTATGGAATATTATTGCTCTGTAAAAAACGACCAGCAGGACGATTTCAGAGAGGCCTAGAGAGACTTGCATGAATTGATGCTGAGTGAAACGAGCAGAACCAGGAGATCATTAAACACAGCAACAACAATATTACATGATGATCAATTCTGATGGACATGGCTCTCTGCAACCAAGAATTGTCTCAAACCAGTTCTAATTGTTCACTGAAGAAAACCATATACACCCAGAGAGAGGTATATGAAATATGGACCACAATGTAACATTTTCATGATCTCTATTGATGTTTGCTTGCATTGTGTTGCCTTTCTCTGGTTTTCTTTTTTCTTTCTTGTAGATAGGATTTTTCTTGCACAACTTGTCAACTATTATTACATTATTAACATGTAGTGGACTTCCTGCCATCTAGGGGAGGGGAGGGGACTAGGGGTAAAATTTGTAATGGAAAGCTTTGTAAAGATCAATGCTGGGGAACTACCCATACATATGTTATACAAATAAAAAGCTTTAATTAAAAAAAAAGGGTTACTGGTGTGTATCTGTTTCCCTTTCTGAGGTACAGGTGAGTTGAATGGCAGGTGGACACTAAAGCTAGAAAGCAGGCCTCAGACCAAAGGCACTAGTCTTCCCTAACACCCATATGCTCCCCTATAGGATTAGGTCTTTCAGAATTGAGGTCTCTAGCTTTTTTCCTAATAGTCTGCTATAATCTCTTCTTTTACCTTCCCAATAACTTTGTTTTATTTTTTGAATCTTGCATCTGTGGGAAATGTGAGGTCAGATAAATAGTTACCAAAATAGTTTTGCCACATTTTATGAAGAATACTGACAAGCTGGAATGCAGAAGACAGTGAGAGTATTTGGAGATCGTGAGATAGGATTATATGAAGAAAACAGGAAGGTTTGGGTGGAAAAAGACAAGAGTGCAAGTGGTGGGCAAGCTGATTGTTTTCAACTATTTTTAGAGTAGTCATGTGTCAAAGTTATTCTATAGATTCTGCTTAGCTTGAGGTCAGATCTATGAACCATAGTTGGAAGCTGCAGGGAAGCAGATTTGGGCTCATATAAAGAAAAAATTCTTAAAGATCAGAGTTTGTTTTAAGTAGGGTGAGATTCTTCCAAAAGTATGTACTCTCCATCTCTTAAGGTCTTTGAGCAAAACTGTCATGTATTCTGAAGATCTTTGAGATGACTTCCTATTCTAAGATTCTCTAAAGTATCTCCTGTAACATATACAACACAAATATCAGGAAAGCCACCCAGGAAGATCTGGTTCTCCAGAGTTTTGCTATTTTGTTATAAGGAAGTTTCATGGTTTCTCTTCTTTCAATTCACAGATATCTTGAGTTAATTAACAGCAGAACTGCAATTTCCCTGGAGTCTTTCTTACTTGGGTTCCTGATGGCAATCTCATCCTCTGCTATCCTTAAAATGAAAAATATCACCCAAAATCAGCCAGCTTGACTTTTAGTTTCTGCAGGGCTAACTCCATCTAAATATTCTTTCCTTTGTAACATGGGTGTGGATAAAAAGTACAGTGTTGTTAATAAAGGATAAAAAGAAGTAATGCATAGTAAAATATTATATCAGTAATTGTCACTGTTATTGTTATTTATTATTTTTGTATGAACTTTTGATTTCATCTTAGTAGGTAATTCCAGGAAATTTCTTTTACTAATGGCGATGGCATTTGCTCAGAAATTTAATTTCAGGTATCTAGGGGCATTGAGAGATTAAATAATTTGTCCAGGATCAAAATGGCAGGATTTATTGAAGTCTAGACTTTGAACCCTGGTCTTACTAGTTCTGAGGCCAGTTCTCTATCCAGTACCATATCTTGACTTTATCATCATCATCATTACTACTATTTTTTTCCTACAACTACTCATAAACTTCCCCACCATTACAACCCCCCCAAAAAAAAGACCAAGAAACTGTTTCATGCTCTTCCGTGAACATTCTTTAAGTTTCACAAGTTTCTTTTTAAACAAATTTCTTTGTATCTTCTTTAATACTTAATATTAATTTAAAGCAGATTTCACTCATATAAAAATCTTGGAGGGATGGCAAAAAGGCATAGGACCAAACTTTGTGATTTGCCCTGGCTAACATCCCTCTCCCTAGAGATAGACCAGTCTAAATTCTGGGCCCTGGAGCAAAATGTCAGAGAGGGCCCTTTAATCCTTAATTATAAAATGGTTAGAAAAGGTCTGTCTGCATTTTAGTAGCTACTCAGACAGCATTTACACTTTTGATGGGTGGGTAAAAGTACTCAAAACTGCATTAGGAATAACTATCCCTGGCTTTTCCTCTAATCCTTGGTCTCTCAGGGAGAAGCATTTCCTAAGCACTTGTCACTACTGCAAATCCTACTATTCATCCCTGTTGCCCTTCTTGGATCAAGCCCCACAATGACAGCTCCAAATTTTTCTCATTTTAGTTAAAAACCCGTCTCTCCCTTCCCCACCCATTCTCTTTAAAAACAGATAAATCTTACCTTAGTGAAAAGATATGGAACATCTCTTGTGAATTGTCCCTCTACTTGCTTGCTCAATGTCATCAGGTTTTAAAATTCTGCTTTTCCTCTCTAAAGATCTGCTACAGCATAGACACCATGACTTCTTATTTCCTGAGAAAGCTTACTCTCACAGCCTTCCTTTTGCAATATTTTTATATTTTCCCATCTTTTATTTCCTTCTCTTCCCTTTTCAAACATATTTCCTACGTTTCATTGCTTTTTTTTTATAAAGCTTTTTATTTGCAAAACATATGAGTGACCTTTCAACATTGACCTTTGCAAAAAATTTTTTTTTCCCAAGCTTTTCCTTTCCTTCCCCCCACCCCCCACCCCTAGATGACAGGTAATCTAATACATGCTAAATAGGATAAATTATATGACAAATACAATACATGTATACATATCTATACAGTTATCTTACTGCACAAGAAACATCAGATCTAGAAAGAGGAGAAAAAAAACAACCTAAGAAGGAAAACAGAATGCATGGAAATATTCACAGAAAGCGTTAAAATGCTATGTTGTGGTTCACTCTCAGTTCCCACAGGCCTCTCTCTGGATGTATATGACTATGTTCATCGCAGAAGAACTGGTTTGAATCACATCATTGTTGAAGAGAACCATGTCCATCAAAATTGATCATCGTATAGTCTTGTTGCTGTGTATAATGTTCTCCTGGTTCTGCTGATTTCACTCAGCATCAGTTCATGCAAGTCTCTCCA
>JAJPUD010010672.1:39030-60003 GCA_023553655.1 Myrmecobius fasciatus | reverse complement strand
AGTCAGGATCTATATGAGCAAAACTACAAAACACTCGCCACACAAATGAAGTCAGATCTAAACAATTGGAAAAACATCAAGTGCTCTTGGATAGGTCGAGCGAATATAATAAAGATGGCAATACTACCTAAACTAATCTATCTATTTAGTGCTATACCAATCAAACTCCCAAGAGATTATTTAACTGAACTAGAAAAAATAACAACAAAATTCATCTGGAAAAACAAAAGGTCAAGAATTTCAAGGGAATTAATGAAAAAAAATGCAAATGAGGGTGGCCTAGCTGCACCAGATCTAAAACTATATTATAAAGCAGTGGTCACCAAAACCATTTGGTACTGGATAAGAAATAGAGTAGTGGATCAGTGGAATAGGTTAGGTTCACAGAACAAAATACTCAATGACAATTGTAATCTAGTGTTTGATAAACCCAAAGACCCCAGTTTTTGGGATAAAAACTCACTATTTGACAAAAACTGCTGTGATAATTGGAAACTAGTCTGGAAGAAATTAGGCATTGACCCACACCTAACACCATATACCAAGATAAGGTCGAAATGGATTCATGATCTAGGCATAAAGAATGAGATTATAAACAAATTAGAACAATGTAGGATGGTTTACCTCTCAGACCTGTGGAGGGGGAAGGAATTTGTGACCAAAGAAGAACTAGAGGTCATCATTAATCACAAAATAGATAAGTTTGACTATATCAAGTTGAAAAGTTTTTGTACAAACAAAATGAATGCAGACAAGATTAGAAGGGTAGCAGTAAACTGGGAAAATATTTTTACATCCAAAGGTTCTGATAAAGGCCTCATTTCTAAAATATATAGAGAATTGACTCAAATATATAAGAATTCAAGCCATTCTCCAATTGACAAATGGTTAAAAGATATGAACAGACAATTTTCAGACGAAGAAATTGAAACTATTTCCGGTCACATGAAAAGGTGCTCCAAGTCACTATTGATCAGAGAAATGCAAATTAAGACAACTCTGAGATACCACTACACACCTGTCAGATTGGCTAAAATGACAGGAAATGATAATGATAGCTGTTGGAGGGGATGTGGGAAAACTGGGACACTGATACATTGTTGGTGGAACTGTGAATGGATCCAACCATTCTGGAGAGCAATTTGGAGCTATGCTGAAAGAGTTATCAAACAGTGCATACCCTTTGACCCAGCAGTGTTTCTACTGGGCCTATATCCCAAAGAGATTTTAAAGGAGGGAAAGGGACCCACATGTGCAAAAATGTTTGTGGCAGCCCTTTTTGTAGTGGCAAGAAACTGGAAATTGAAAAGATGCCCATCAATTGGAGAATGGCTGAATAAATTATGGTATATGAATGTTATGGAATATTATTGTTCTGTAAGAAATGACCAACAGGAGGATTTCAGAGAGGATTGGAGAGACTTGCATGGACTGATGCTGAGTGAAATCAGCAGAACCAGGAGAACATTATACACAGCAACAAGACTATACAATGACCAATTTTGATGGACATGGTTCTCTTCAACAATGATGTGATTCAAACCAGTTGTGCTGCGATGAAGATAGTCATATACATCCAGAGAGAGGCCTGTGGGAACTGAGAGTGAACCACAGCACAGCATTTTAACGCTTTCTGTGAATATTTCCATGCATTCTGTTTTCCTTCTTAGGTTGTTTTTTTCTTCTTCTCTTTCTAGATCTGATGTTTCTTGTGTAGTAAGATAACTGTATAGATATGTATACATGTATTGTATTTGTCATATAATTTATCCTATCTAGCATGTATTAGATTACCTGTCATCTAGGGGTGGGGGTGGGGGGAAGGAGGGGAAAAGCTTGGGAAAAAAAAGTTTCTTTGCAAAGGTCAATGTTGAAAGGTCACTCATATGTTTTGTAAATAAAAAGCTTTATAAAAAATAAAAATAAAAAAATAAATAAAAGAAATAGGCTTCCCTTCCTACGGACATCTTGTGATGCATCAGTGGATGGATTGTGTTAAGTAGTGACTGTATTTTATTGGAGTTCCTGCCAAGCCATGTGCTAAGATCATAGGACTGTCAAATTGGAAAGGAGAGAATTACAGCCTCTTAGAGTCAGGTAGGACCTCAGAGCAGAACTGTAACAATGGTGAGGCAAATGGGGGAGTTATCCTGAATGCACAAAACTGAAGGGGCACAGAGAAAAATATGACACTAACAAGATGACAAATGTTCAGGATAGGATGTCTGGGTAGAGAACATTGAAGACTATGCCATAGGAGGATCAATTGAAATAGAAAAAAAGAAGAGAATAAGTCTTAATTTAGCACCTATTATGTGCCAGGCACTGGGCTGCACATTTTACCAACATTATCCCATTTGATCTGGGATATAAATGTTGTTATTATACCCATTTTATAGTTGAAGAAATTGAGGCTGAGAGAGATTCTGTGACTTGCATCACACAACTATTAAGTGCCTGAAGTTAGCTTTGAACTTAGATCTTCCTATTTCTAGACACAGTGCTTTATCCACCATGACCCACCCAACATAAAGGAGGAAGCAACAGTAAGCACATCAGCCATTAGGAGAGGGGAGCCTTACCTTTATATTCTTGCATATAGGTGGGACTACACTAATCACAGGTTAGGGTAATTTAACAGTTCACCCCATTACATTAGTAAACTTTCTGAGGTCAACCAAAGTAACTCCTACCTGAGCAGGAATTTCTTTAATGACATCCCTGGCAAGAGGCCATATGGCTCCTGAATGCAAACCTCCAGGGGCAGAGAGCCTCTAACTCTGCAAGCTGCTCACATCACTTCTGGAAGTTCCAATTGGCAGGAAGTTTTTCCTGATATCAAGTCCCATTTGTCCCCTTCACAACTTCCAGTAAGGACTGTCACCACTCAGATAAGGAATGGCTCAGCCACCTTCATTTCCAGTGGTCAGAACCTCTTGGAACTTAATTCTTCATTTTCCCCAAGGGAAAATGAAGTTTGGGCTCCCCATTCCCTGCTTCCTTTCTTTAATACTTGTAACCAGACCACACCTAGTTTATGCGGAAGCCCTCCCAGCATCCTGTGCCTTGCATGCAAGAACAAAATTTCTTTTCATGTATAATAATAATAATAATAATAATAGCTTTTTATTTTTCAAAATACATGCAAAGATAGTTTTCAGCATTCATCGTTTTAAAATCCTGTGTTACAAATGTTTCTCCTTCCCTCATCTCTCCTCTGCCCCCTAGACAGCAAGTAATCCAATATAAATTAAATGTATGTAATTCTCCTAAACATATTTCCACATTTATCATGCTGCTAAAAAAATCAGATCAAAAGGGGGGAAAAGAGAAAAATAAATAAATAAGCAAACAACAAAAAAAGTTGAAAGTACCATGCTGTGATTCACATTCAGTCTCCATAGTCTTCTGGATGTAGTTGGCACTTTCCATCACAAATCTATTGGAATTGCTCAAGGACAAAATTTTGAGGAGAAAGGAAAAGACTACTTTCACCCAAACCTACTCCAGCTCCTGAAGGAAGAGAATTTCAGCCTGCTCACTCTGCCATCATAAAGAACTTCTTGCCTGTTGAGTAAAGTTGCCCCATGGGCTGCTGCTAGCTTATAGACAGCTGGGTGGTTTCTTGGACAGAGAGCTGGGCCCAGAGCCACGAGAACCTGCGTTCAAATCTGGCCTCTGACCCTTCCTACCTATGTGACTCTGGGCTAACCTACTGGTTTTCTCATCTACCATATGGAGATAGTCATAGCAACTCCCTATCTCCCAGGATTCTTGTGGAGATCAAATGAAATATTTATAAAGCACATAGCACACACAGGACCTGGTATCTAGTGGGTAGTTGATAAATCTTTCCTTCCTTCCTAGAAGTTCTTAGGCTGCCATCTCTCACCACAAATGTCTAAGAGAAAGCAATAGAGCCAGGCAGGACAGGAGATTGAAAAGAGGATCGTAGGGTTATAGAACAAGACCTGGATGCACCTTAGAGACCGTCTCATTCAACATATTCTCCTCATTTTATAGACGAAGAAACTGAGGAAAGTCAGAGAGAAAAGGAGGAATCTCTGACCACACTGCACTATTCATGTGGTTTCTCTTTAGCACACCTCTTCCTTATGTCGAAAAAAGCAGTCAACTGTGTTTTAAAAGTTTCATTCAGTGCAATACTTAGGGACTGTGTCCCTGCATTTCCATTCCAGATGTCTTGCATTTCTCATTCCCAGAGTCTCCTGTTCTGGGTGGACACCAGAGGAATGAGAAGGAAAGATCTACTTGCCCACCTGAGTGGCTACCCCTGCTGTTCTAGGATCTCTCCTTATTGTTCCCAGTTCTCCCCACCGGAGCCAAATGGAACTAATCTAATCCTTCTTCCATGGGACAGCTTCTAGATAATTGAAAAGGCTGGGCGATTCTGGGCAAGTCACTTAATTTAGTTTGCCTCTGTTTCCTCATCTGTAAAATGGCCTGCAGAAGAATATGGCAATTCTATTATCTTTGCTTAGAAATTCCCAATTGGACAAGTCAAATCAACTAAACACCATCAGTGGTAATTACATATATTTGCTCACGCAGATGGTTCTCATTATTGCATTTAGAGCATTTCTTTGTTTAATAATTCCACCTATCAGAAAAGGAAATAAGATTAGGATGTCATGACCTATTTTTGATGAAGCTAAGCTAGTTCTTGAAGCTTGCTGCTTCCTTTTCCAGATGATCATTATCTTCCTTTTAACAATATGATCTAGAATCTGCCCAGAAATCTAAATCACCAACTTCAACCTTTAACCTTTTTTCAAAACATTATTTCTCTTTCACTTTTCCTGTGGTAACTTTCCTGATCTCTAAGATCATACATAGATTACTGAGGGTGATTCGGCCATCATGTGGGCTCTCTGCTTTGTTTGAGATTCTGGGAAACACTCTTTGTCAAGAGCTGTTGTGGCAATACTGGGCATTCATGTAGGAGGGGCAGGAGTGGAACAATGGCTTATAGATGTTCTCTCCTTCTCACCCTTCTGTGGGAGGAACATTTATGTAGTATGTGTGTGTGTATGAATATGTGCACATGTGGTTCTATGTGGTTCATAGGGAAAAGAAAGATTAAAATGCATTGGTTTATGGGATGTCTGGTTGACCCTTGGTAGTCATGTTTCTGGGAAAATCTGCCAGTCTTCCCTGTCATCCCCATGTTCTTTTTTCTCTTCAATAAAATATATAAAATACATTTTATATATACTTATAAAAGTATAAAGGAGGTAAGTAGATTTGTGCCAGAGTAGCCAAAGAATATCTAGTCCCAGAGTTAACTATCTACTGTCCAGAGACCTGGTAGAACTCCACATGGAGCTCCCCCCATGCCAAACCCAGTCAGACTGTCTTTCCTACTGATGTTTCCTCCAGCTTCGTCCTCACTCCCCACACTACTCCTGACCCATGTTCTCTGTTGTGACCAGACAAGGCAATTCACAGGATTTGGATTAAGAAGTACCTTAGAGATCATTTACTTCAGCATCTAAATGGTATAGAGAGGTAACAATATTCAACATAGAGGAAGTGACAGGCTGATGGCAACACGGTTGGTAATGGTCAGCATTCAGTTGACTCCAAATCTAGCATGCTTTCCACACCACATTGCCCAGCTGTTTGCCTTCCTCATCATGATTCTCTCACTTATTGAATGCTGAGCATCCAAGGTTTGGCTGATACTTCTACACTGCGAGGAACAAGACTTTGTTGGAGAGAAAGAAGAGCATGGAGATGACAGGGAAAATGGCAGATTTCCCCAGAAACATCACTGCCAAGGGTCAGCCAGACATCCCATGAACCAATGACATAAAAATACTTCAATTCTTTCATCTAGCACTTCCTTCTGCACTATTTATTTTCCTGAAGTGGAAGGAAAAAAATACCACTTCCTACTGTCTAGTGGTTAAGCTTACTTAAAGCAACCCCACAAGGCAAGTGATCCAGGTGCCATTTTAGAGAGAAGGCTTAGAGGAGGGAAGCTCTCTAACCCTCATACCAGTGGTGAGAAAACTGAGGCTGGAATAGAAGTAACATGCCCAAAGCCAAATAGGTAAGCAGTGGCAAAAATGAGGCTCAAACTCTGGTCTTCTGGCTCTTCACTTGCAGCTCTTCTCCATTCTCCAGACTTCTCCACCTCTTCATCAGCTACCTTTCCCTTGTATGTGTACACCTTCAGCTCTTCCCCCACCCTTTTTATTTCTTCTTGGTATATTATCTTTCTCCCTTAGGTAGTAAGTTCCTTGAGGATAAGGATTGTATTTTCTACTTTTTTTTGTACCCCCAGCACTTAGCACAATGCTTGTACAAGTGCTCTTTCCTTTTTTTGTCTCTCAATTTCTCTGTTTCTCCCTTTGTCTCTCTATCTAGTCTCTGTATCTCTGTCTTTTTGTCCCCCTCTGCTTCTCTACCTACCCATAACTATATCTCAACATATATGTACATGTAGATATAAAAACAAGTTTATCTATCTCCTTTTACTTTGCTCTGCTGCTCCTTTATTAGAGTAATATAATCCCCCAAACCCTTTAAAATATATTGATGGATCACCTGTGTTCAGAGAAATGTGCAACATGATGAGGGAGAAGCAAATGTCAAAGACCCAGTTCCAACCCTTATGGAACTTATAGTTTAATAAGGGAATAAGGCACCAACAAAGATAACTATTGTAACTATTGTTTATTCTGTGCCTTCTGCTCAGACTGTGCCCTCTGCCTTGTTCTTCTTCCTATAATATTTTTCTCTGTTTTGAATTGTTACTATCAAAGTTCCTTGGATGGTTTTAATCTGAGGCACAGAAAAAGGGCTTCTAGAGCATTCTGGTGCTTGCCATACACTTCCCTCTCATTGGTGGTGACTGGATCAAATGGGCTATCACAATGTATAGCGAACTGTGCAACAGGAAAAGGCCAATGGAAATTAGCTGCTGCCAGTCAGTTTTGTTTTCTCCCTTTTTTCTTTCCTTTGCCTTGTGGGATCTTTCGCAATGACCATGCTGGACACAGGCAGCAGGGAGCTTTAGTATTTGCATTAATACTGCATGCCCATGGCTTTCACTTTGGGGGCTCATAATGGTAAATTGTGCCAATCCTAAGGCCTAAGACCCTAGGAAAGAGCTGATGAGAGTGGGACAGACACGTCTGGCAATATTTCCACATTTTACTTACTATTAAGACCATTAATTTCATACCTGAAAAATTCTTATAGCTTTAACTACTGAATTCTTCAATGTAAATTTCTAAGGGAGAAGGGGAAAAAAAAGGATAGAGGTATAGTTTTTCAACTTTTAAGGTATGTATGAATAATATTTTCCCACCCAATTTCATTCCTTTTTTCTTTCTTTCTTTTTCTTTTTGCTGAGGCAATTGGGGTTGAGTGACTTACCCAGAGTCACACAACCAGGAAGTATTAAGTGTCTGAGACCAGACTTGAACTCAGATCCTGCTGACTTCAGGGCTGGTGCTCTATACACTGGGCCACCTAGCTGCCCCTCATCCTTATTCTTAATTCAGAATGCCAAAGCACTCTAAATTAAAAGATTCAACTTTCAGTCTTTTTAACCTTCTGTACACAGGCCCTGATTTTCCCTCAGTCAGAGTTCCAGGAAAGCAGGGAACATTTCCTATAGCCTGTAAAAAAAATGGGGGAGATGAATGTTCTTTGGTATCTCCTCTGGAGTCCTGGAAAGAGAAAGGGAGACTGTAAACAGGAAGAGGCTTGGGATATGGTTGGATGCACAACTCATGGAGGAGTGCTGAAACCTTTTATTTTGCATTTTCCCTAGGTTCAGTAAATTATGTGACTAGAGCCTGATGTTGACCTCTGGGCATCCAATCCAAAAGAATAAAGTCAGGTTTCAGAATAAAAGTTTTTAATTTCTATAACCATAGATTTCATATTTTAATATTTTCAGGAATGTCTCATCAGTTCCTGGTCTAAATTAAAAACATAGACAGCAAAGATCTCATCCTAGACAGTCACTTGTTGCCATACACCTTGGTGGTGTGTAAAGCTGGACACACTCTCCAGAAAGCTGCCAATAAACCTTCTTGGTTAATGGCTTGGAAACAGTGCCCCCTAGTAGACAATACAGATATTACATTTCTCGCTGAGTGAGGTGGATTAGTGGTACAATGTAGGCTACTTTTTCTACCCCATGTATCCCATGTCATATGGGTGCTTACAAAGTATCACACTATAATAAACAAGCATAATAAGTTCTTAGAGAATTGTGAGGGAGTGGGATTTTATCTTGAGGAATAGCAAAAGCAAAACAAAATAAAGCAAAACAAAAAACCCAAAACAAAACAAACAAAAAAAGAACTGAATTCAAGTGTTGGTTTCCCTTACATTTATTCTGGGAAGCAGAGCAGTATATAATAAACAATCAGCAAGTGGAAAAATGTTTAAAAAGGAGAAGGAAGTGCACTTTCCCACAGAAATACATCTTAGAAAACGAGAAGTTCAAAGCCACTTCCCCATTTAGATAGCCCTAGGAATCTCCAGCTTTAAAGGGAGACCACCTAGTCCACATGGGTGGGATGGAGGTGGCAGAATAGAATTGAACTCATTTAACAGAGGGGAAAAATGAGGGCCAAAGAAGTGACTGGGGAGCAGCATTTCATAATGTCATTTTTATGTAATTAGCTTTGTTGCTGGTGTCACAAATATCCCTATCTTTTGTGTGGAAGACAAATCACTTCCTCTTTTGAAAGTTATGTATCCTGTTATTTGATATTTATTTCTATCCTCCATACATGCTGGATTTCATCAATAGGAATGCTACCTCTGGCAATGTAGATTGTACTCTCTCTGCAACAGAGAATTGCCAAGACCTCCTTAAATTTACCATCTTGGTAATAATTTTCTCCACACTTAAATGGAATGGTCCTCAGACAGCAGATGCACATTCTATCACTGAAGCCATTCCTGGAGCATCCTGACCAAGCTTGGTTGGACATTCAAGAACTTATGTTAAAGTAGCACAACCTTTAGGAACCCAAAGTCACCATTGTCATAGAGAAAAAAGATTATAGATGGAAGTGAGGGGAAGAAGCTTTTAATAGCTCTTCTTTGGGGTTAATCTTGGTCATTGTAACATTCCATGTTGATTATTTTGTCATTGATAATCTTTTCATTCATGCTATTTTGGAAAATCAGTTTGATTTTATTTTCAGTTTTAAATTCTCTTCACTTTCCCTTTCCTCACCCATTGAGAAGACAAGAAAAATCCAAATGTATTACACATATGAATAATTATCCAAAATAAATGTACAAGTTAGCTATTTTCCTCCCCCCCAAAAAAAACAAAGAGAAAAAATATATTTCAATTTCCATGCTGAGTCTATCAGCTCACTATCTGAAGATTAATAATATCTTTTATCATGACTCCTTTGGAACTGTGACAGGTCATTATGTTGATCACACTTTCAAAGTCTTTTACAGATAGTAATTTCTAAAATATTGATGTTATTGTGTAGATTGTTTCAGTTCTGCTCATTTCATTGTGTATCAGTTCATTCAAGTCTTCCCAGAGTTTTTGGAAACAATTCTGTCCATCATTTCAGCACAAAAGAATCTCATCACATTAATACACCACAATTTGTTCAGCAAATTAATGAGTACCACTCAATTTCCAATTCTTTGCCACCACAAAAAAAATTGGCTATAAGTTTTTTGATACATATAAGCCTTTTCTGTTGCTGTTTTCCTATTAACTCTTTAAGAGTTTAGGAGTAGTATTTCTGGTTTAAAGGATATTCATAACATTTATGGCATTTTGGCCATAATTCTAAATTGTTCTCCAGAATGGTTGGACCAGTTGATGGTTTTACCAATAATAAATTAGTGTCCCCTTTTCTGGCACATCCTCTCCAGCATTTGTCCTTTTCCTTATCTGTCATGGTAGCCAATCTAACAGATGTGAGATGATTCTTCAAAGGTGCTTTAATGTGTATTTTCCTTATTAATAGTGATTTAAAATTGTTCATACTCTTTGATCCAGCAGAGCTACTACTGGATATGTAACCCCAAAAAACATAAAAAAGGGAAAGGACCCACATGTGCAAAAATGTTTGTAGCAGTTTTTTTTTTTTGTAGTGGCAAGGAATTGGAAATTAAGGGAATGCTCAACAATTGAGGAATAACTAAGTAAGTTGTTGCATATGAATATAATAGAATATATTCTATAAGAAATGATGAGCAGGAAGATTTCAGAAAACCTGGAAAGACTTACATGAAGATGATGAATAAAGTGAGCAGAACCTGGAAAATATTGTAAACAGTTATAGCAATATTATGTGATGATCAATTTTGATAGACAGCTCTTCTCAGCAATACAGTAATCCAAGATAAATAGACTTGGGATGGAAAATGTTATCCACATTCAGAGAAAAAACTATGGAGATGGAATGCAGATGAAAGCATATTATTTTGACTACCACAAAAATTTTTGCACACTCCTTTATAATTTTTTGGAATACAGATCCGGTGGTGGCACTGCTGGATCAAAGGGCATGCAGTTTTATAGCTCTTTGGGTATAATTCCAAATTGTTTTTTAGAATGGTTAGATCATTTCACAACTCCAGAAACAATGCATTAGTGTCCCAGTTTTTCCACATATCCCCCAACATTTGTCATTATCTTTTTCTGTCATCTTAGCCAATCTGAGAGGTGTGAGGTGGTACCTCAGAGCTGCTTCAATTTTTCATTTTTCTAATCAATAGTGACTCAGGGCATTTTTTTTCCACATAACTATAGATGGCTTTAATTTCTTCAAATGTAAATTGTCTGTTCATATCCTTTCACCCTTTGTCAATTGGGGAAAGACTTGTATTTTTATAAAATTGACACAGTTATTTATACATTTTTTTTTTGCTTTTTGCTGAGGCAATTGGGGTTAAGTGACTTGCCCAGGGTCACACAGCTAGGGAATGTTAAGTGTCTGAGACCAGATTTGAACTCAGGTCCTCCTGACTTCAGGGCTGGTGCTCTATCCACTGCGCCACCTAGCTGCCCCTATTTATACATTTTTAAAAGGAGGCCTTTATAAGAAACACTGGCTGTAAGTTTTCCCCCCCAGCTTTGTGCTTCTCTTTTAATCTTGGTTGCATTGGTCTTGTTTGTACAAAACTTGTTAGTTTAATTGTCAGTATTTTTTTTTTGGCTGAGCCAATTGGGGTTAAGTGACTTGCCCAGGGTCATACCACAGTTAGAAAGTGTTAAGTGTCTGAGGCTAGATTTGAACTCAGGTCTTCCTGACTTCAGGGCAGGTGCTCTAATCGCTGCACCACCTAGATGCCCCAATTGTCAGTATTTTTTTAATGAATATGATCTAAAAATTTACAGTCTTCCTTAAGGGAAAACTTCCATAATGGCTTCAAAACTATCAAGCCTAATTTTATAACATGGTTTTCATGTATAGATTCCACAAACTACAACCCCCCATAAGAGAAAACTGTCATGGTAGTCTCAAAGCCACCAAGCCTAAGTTTATAATCTATATATTTGATAAATAATGCCTTCTTCTGTTCTCAGTTCTCTGTCCTGGCTCCTATGTGTACTTGAACTATGTGCTGGCCCCCTTCCTGCTCCTCTCCATTCCTTTCCCATGTCGGGTGGCAAATTTGCAATATGTAAGAATCACTTTGAATAGAAGTCTGTGAAAGAGGTCTTCTTATGTAAAGTGAAAACTTTCTGTATATTTCAAAGGATCTATGTTGCCTATGGCTTTATTGCATTATGAAGAATTGCATTATATAATAAGTTGCATTATTAGAAGAAGATGCATTTGACAGTTCTGCTTTTTTGCATTTTCTTCTGAGGTTTCCCCCCCTAATTCATGTTCATTTTTTGTGAAGGTGTCATGCATAGTTAAGAAATAAGAACACTCCTTTCTATGCCCAATAATGTACTCTGGAAGTCCTGTATATCACACTTTTCTAAGAATATCTTCAGATGTTTTAACTTTTTTCTTTTATTTTTGGTTGAATTTTTCTAGGTATAAGTGGGGTAAATAGATGTCTTCCATTAGTATAGTCAGGCTGTCTATTTCCTCCTGTAACTTATTTAGCTTTTCCTTTAATAATTTATATGTGTGTCATTTACAGTATATATGTACAGTATTGATATTAATTCATTGTCTATAGTGCTTTTTAAGAAAATGTTGTTTTTCTGCTTACTTTTTAAAGTAGATCTATTTTTGTTTTTCTTTTATCTGAGATCATGATTGCCATCCTTATTTTTATTATCTCAGCTACAGGAGAATAGATTCTTCTTCAGCACCCTATTTTAATTTTATGTGCATTTTTTTCTATTTCAAGTGTGTTTTTTGAAAACAACATTTTGTTGGATTCTAATTTCTAATCCATTCTGATATTCTCTTCCATTTAATGAGTAAGTTCATCCCATTTATGTTCATATTTACAATTGTTAAATGTGCATTTCCCTCCATCTTATTATGCTTACTCTTCTCTTTTTCATCTTATCCTCTCTTTAAGAATCTGTTTTGCTTTTGACAACTGTCTCAATATCCTTTCCTTTATTTTCCCCTCCTCTTTCTCTTAACCTCTTTTCCTATCTATTTCCCTATTTGTTAAGATGAATTTTTGTATCCAACTATGTATATGTATATTCCTTCCTCCTTGAAGCAGTTCAGATGAGAATAGGGTTCAAGTGTTCCTCATGCCCCAATATCTTATTAAGTCCCACAGGGTTTGTCACTCACATTTACTTTTTTATGATTCTTTTGAATTCTGTTTTTGAATGTCAAATTTTCTATTCAGCTCCATTTTTATTCATCTAATTTAATATCTATCCTCCCCTCCACCATTAGGTTATACTCAGTTTTTCCAAGTAGATTATTCATGATTGTAATCCTAGATCCTATAAAATCCTATAAAATCCTATAAAATGCCTTGCAGAATATCATCAGAGCCCTCCATTTCTTTGAGTGGTTGTTTAATCTTGTGTGATCCTGAGTGTGGTTCTGTAATACTTGAATTCTTTCTTTGTTGTTGAATGCTATATATACTTCCAGATTTTTCCTAATTTTTTTTCATTTTAAAGTTTTGGAGTTTTTTTGGGGAGGGGAAATGATATTGAATTCCTTCAACTTATATTTTTCTTTTTGGTTCTGTGGTATCCTGTTGATTTTGTACCAAAATTTCTTGAAATATGATTTCAAAGTGTTGTTTTTTACTCATGGTTTTCAATGACTCTTAAATGATCTCCCCTGTTCTATTTTTACAAATGAGTTGTTTTTCCTTTCAGATATTTTGTGTTTTCTTCTTTTTTTCAGTCTTTTGACTTTGTTATATTGCTTCATGATTTCTTGTGAGGTCACTAGTTTCCATTTGGTCAGTTCTAATTTTTTAAGAATTTATTTTCTTTAGTGAGATTTGTACCTTTCTTACTAAGATATTAATTTTCTTTCATAATTTTTTGATTAAGTTTCATTTCTTTTTCCATTTCCCCCCTCTACTACTTTTATTTGATTTTTAAAATAAATTTTGGCTTAAAAAATCTCTTTTTAAAAACTTCTAAAAATACTTTTTGGACTTGTGTCTAGTCTTCATTTTTTTTCCTTGAAGCTTTGCTTATAGATGTTTTAAAATCATTGTCTTGTGTGTGTGTGTGTGTGTGTGTGTGTGTGTGTGTGTGTTTAACTTCCCTATCACTATAGTGGTTTTTTAATGGTTGAGTTGCTTTTTTGTTTGTTTGCCCATTCCCTGTCTTCTTCTTGACTTTGTACTTTATATCATTGTTAGACTCTGTTCACTTTTTTGGGGGGGGTTGTTAATGTATGTGTATGAGAAATATCTGGCCTGAACTTTTTCTCCTTTTTTTTCTCTTGCTGCTTTCATAGTGCAGTCTGGGAGTCTGCAAATTTTCAGTGCCTCCAAAATGATGTGACCTTAGAAGAAGTCTGTTCTATCCCTCAGTTTGTGTCTGTTGGATTGCATGTGGCTGAGTTTCATTAGACTGTTGCTGGACTCAGTCACTGTTGTTTGCTAGAAGATTCTGCAGATTCAAATTGACCAAAGTGTTGGTCCTTCCCTCCCCCCTTTTTTTCTTTTCTTCCCTGTTTTTTCCCCTTCAGGCTTATGTTTTGGACTAAAGGTTAGAACTGAGTCACTGTTTTGCTCCTGGGCTCAGAGCCACATAGCTAAGTTTCTGGAATTTGTTTTGTATTCAATACTCAGCTAGGGCTTTGTGTTAACTTGGCCACTCCTTTCCACCTTGGATCTGTGACTTATACTGAGCACTACATAATGGGTAACAGAGCTGCCAGATGGCAATCATTCCCACTTCCAGCACTAGTTCAGGGGTCCCCTTGATGTAGTGTAGCTCCTTGGGAGGATGGAGCAATAACCCTAAGGTCTCCTACTGTTGTAGTTCCACAAACAATGCTGGCTGTCATATAACAATCTGTAATAACAAAGTTTCTGAGACAACTCAAGCCAAAGAATTCAATAATAATTCAATATTATATATATTGTATACAATATATATAACTCTACCTCTAAGCCATAGACTTAAATAATCCTCAACTCCACTTCTAAGACCACTCCTTAGTTCTACCTCTAATCCTTAAAATTATCAGTGGCATGAATCACCTGACCTTTCTATCTTTTTCCTACACATTTATCTTCTTACTCCTGGTCCTTCACTAAATCTTTTTGGAACTTAGCCCATTTCAATTGGCATTACAATTCTAATAAATTTTGACCCTTGATTTGGAGATGGGTTAAATCCTGCATATTCTTTTGAGATACCTTGCAACACCAATTTGGAACCCCACATTTTGGGGAGTCTCATTTGGCGGAACCTCATTGAGGTATATTTTATCATGAATGTACCAAAATGTAATGAAAGACCTCAGGGCAACAGTAGATCTATATAGAAGGTTCAAAAGTGGGTGCAAGATTTAGGATGCAGAACTGCAAGCTGGTTCTCTCCCTTTTGGCCTTTAGAGAGGGCTTGCAATTTTTCCCATTTAGGCTTCTGCCCTCCCATTCCATGCCTTTTCTTTCATGTTACTGGGAACAGAGTCTTCTAAGAAATCAGAGTTCCCATAGCAGAAGGTGTCCATGCTGCTACAACCCTAGATAACATTACCATTTCAGCTTGAGTAGGGTACTGGGAATGAGGAGCTGGGAAGAATCATAGATAGAGATAGTAGGAGAGAAATCTCAAGCCATGGTTAGGGAAGGACATTGAGGATGCAAGACATTGCTATTAATAATAATAACAAAAAAAACACCGATATAGAATTTTAAGGTTTACAGAGTACTTTACCTATATCGTAACCCTTGAGACTCATAATAACTCTGCAAAGAAAATACTATTACCATTGTATTACAGATGCGAAGAATAAGAATGTGATTGTCTCAGGATAATTACAACTAGTAAGCTGTCTAAGGCAGGATTCAGACTCACAAACGACTGATTCTAAATTCAGTCCTTTATCTATTATACTTCCTAGTTCCCTCTTTTTATCAGCAACCTAAGACTAAATTAAAGCAAAATTGAATAAGCTTGGCAGCTGATGTAAACCCCCCCCACCCCCAACACACACACACACACACACACACACACACACACACACACACACCCCTCCAGATGTCATGAAACTAAGAGACAGTTACAAATCTCAGCTTCACTCCTTCTCCCTGCTTTTTTGTGATTGCTTGCTGGATTAGGCAGAGGTGTGTCATTTAGGTAATCAGTCAATTAAGCAAAACAATATCTTTGCTGTTTGCTTTTGGAAATGTTCTTTAGTTTTATTTCTACACTACATGGATTTTTTAAATAGTAATTTTTGTTTTAATAAGTTATTTGATGTTGTTTAGTAATTTCTGATTCTAGGTGACTCTTTTTAGGGTTTTCTTGGCAAAGACATGGGAGCAGTTTGCCATTTATTTCTCCAGTTCATTTTATACATAAAGAAACTGAGCCAAATAGGATTAAGTGACTTGCCTAGAGTCACATAGCTAATAACTGTCTGAGGCTGGATTTGAACTCATGAAGATGATCCTATCTACTGCACCTTCTACCTGTCATTTAATAAATCACAGGACCACTAAAAAGATGATCACCTGTCTTATAAACAAAGTCAGTAGATCAAAAGGATTTTGATCTACTAAATGAAGGATTAGGGACTTGGATCTCCACTACCAGACTGTGCTTGATAGAATAGTTTGTATGATTTGAACCCAGATCATAGATTTAGAACTGGTCCTTAGAGATCACTGATGCAAAGCTGGAAGGGATCCTGGGGGTAGAGGGGAGGGAGACCCATTTCTTTTGTTTTATGAATGAGACATGTGAGGCCCAGAGAAATTAGATGACTTGTTTTTAATCACTTTGAGAGGATGTAGCAGAATTGGGATTTGAACAGGAGACTTTCCCCTCTGTATCATGATTGTTATTTACTCTTGGTATAACCTGACTTTCTTTTCCTTACTTATACAAAATTAAAAAAAAGGCATTCCATATCCTCATTCATTTCTTGGTACTCTTTATTTTGCTTTTCCTGATATCACAATGACGCTCCTTCCAGCCTCAGCTGATGTTTCTCAATCCCGTGGAGAGTTTCTGAAAAAAAAATCACCATGAATTGCCTCTTTACTTGAGACAAAAAGCCTGGGAATGGAAGAAATGCAACAGACCACAATTCCCGGGCTGTAGCTGATGAAGAGGGGAGCAGTAATAATAATAATTTAGACATTTGTATGGGTTTGGGGTGTGCTCACAGATGTTATCTCATTTCAGATGTTCAATCATCTGAGTCATGTCTGACTCTTTGTGATCTCATTTGGGGTTTTCTTAGCAGAAATACTGGAATAGCTTGCCATTTCCTTCTCCAGCTCATTTTACAGAAGAGGAAAATGAGGCAAACAGGATTAAATGACTTGCTCAGGGTCACATAGCTAGTAAATGTCTGAGGTCACATTTGAACTCAGGTCTTCTTGACTCTAGCTCTGGCTTTTTATCAAGTTCCACCTAGTTGGCCATCATCTCAATAACTACTCACTAGGGCAGCCAGGACATTTTACACAGTCAATTTAATTCAACAATTCAGAGGGCATTTATTCACTTAGAGAGGTTAAAGGATTTGCCAAGTCACTTAAATAGTAAATGCCATGGCCAGGAGCAGCATCCGAGCCTCATCCAGTGGTTTCCACCCAATCATCATATTTCCTTTGCTTTCTTGCACTAGTCCAAACAGAGAGAGCAGGAGGAAGAAGGCAGTGGTGATTGCTGGGATAGGTGACACATTCTAATTGCTTGATCCCAGCCATGAGATATGGCTCTCAGTCTGGGCTGCTTTGGTTGGAAATATATCCTGACGGACTGGACAAGACTCCTTGTGCCTTCGTATCCCAGAGGAGAATCAAGAAGACTTTTTGTGGTATCCTCCCCTCTGTCGCTGGTTCCAGTGGCTTGAAGAGTATGGCTTAAGCTTTTGTGACATAACAGCACATATAATTTGTTTTCTTCTGGTTGTCCTTCCCAACAGCAACAGGTCTGTATTTCACTGCTATAGTTCCGAGCAGTTCCCTATGTGTCCCTCCCAGCCATAGTCTTTAGTGAAGATGAGCTGTCACTCATTTATCTATTCACAGAAGCATCCCTAAAAGTGCTCAAGGGATCCTAGCAATAGGCTAGGGAAAGACCTCAAGAGGCAGTTTGTCCAACCTCCTCATTTAATAGATAAGAAAATTGAATTTTTTGGAATTGTAGTGAATTGCCTAAACTTATACCAGGTGTATGTGGCAGGGTAGGATTTGCACCCAGGTCTTCTAACTCTAAAACCAGTTGGTTTTCTTTTCATCTGTATCACAAAAGATCCCAGATACTCATAATGCTAGTACCTTGTGATTGCCAGAGCTTCTCTTCTCTGTGTTCTCTGAGATGCTTGATTGGAGGAGCTTCTCAGGACTGCTGCCAAATGGCACTCCCATCTCAGACTTTTTCTATAGGAAGCAATTGCCTAATTACTTTTTCTCTGCTGTGCTATTTAACTCCTGAATTATAGAGCCACTGGCTTCTTTGATGTTATTTTTGTCAACTTAATAGAAACTTGACTTCAATGTTCTTGGAAAGGACAGCAATATGACCTGAAACAAAACTGTGTGATTAGAGTAGGAGAGAGGGCAGAGGGTATCTTGTCCATCCTCTTCATTTTACTTATGAGAGATAGATTAACCTAAAGATACAAAGCTAGAATTCTAAATCCAGCATTCTGTTCTTGCAAATTTGTATTGATATTTTTTTGTTTCTGTGTCCTATAGTTTTCAATGTATCCATCTCCCCTCCAATATTGATAAACAAGGACTTCCTAAAAGACAGAAATATGTTTCAGCAAAACTAAATAATATGTTAAGGAAGTCTGGTATTACATGAACTGTTCCCACCTTGCAATTCCCTACCTCTGCAAAGAATTAAAGTAGGTATGATGGAAAAAGCCATTCATATCTAGAGAGAAAACTATGGAGACTCAATGTGGATCAAAACATAGTATTTTTACCTCTTCTGTTTTTGTTTGCTTGTTTTTCTTTTCTTATATTTTTTCCCCTTTGATATGATTTTTCTTGTGCAGCATGTCAAATATGGAAATATGATTTTTTGTTTTACAGGTAATTGGGGTTAAGTGACTTGCCTAGGGTCACACAACCAGGAAGTGTTAAATGTCTGAGATCAGATTTGAACTCAGGTCCTCCTGACTTCAGGACTGGTGCTCTATACAGCTGCCCCTGGAGATATGTTTATTGCACATGTTTAACTTAACAGATTGCTTGCTGTCTTGGGGAAGGAGGAAGGGAGGAGAGAGGTAGAAAAATTTGGAATACAAGGTTTTGCAAAAATGAATGTTGAAAACTATTTTTGCATATATCTGGAAAAATAAAATGCTATTAAATTTTTGAAAAAAGGAACTGACTTTGAATATCTCTTTGGGGCAAAACAGTCTTAATTTTACAGCACATAGTTTCAATTGCTGTGTTGTTGCTCTTTTCATTTATATTACCATAGTCACTGTATATGTGTTTTTCTTTTATTGGTTCTCTATCATTAGTTCATAAAAGTCTTCATATGCTTTTCTGTATTTATTATATTTATTTATTTTTTTTCTGTTTCTCATTTTTTTTATTTTTTTTTAATTTATTTTTTTATAAAGCTTTTTATTTACAAAACATATGAGTGACCTTTCAACATTGACATTTGCAAAAAACTTTTTTTTTCCCAAGCTTTTCCTTTTCTTCCCCCCACCCCCCCACCCCTAGATGACAGGCAATCTAATACATGCTAGATAGGACAAATTATATGACAAATACAATACATGTATACATATCTAAACAGTTATCTTACTGCACAAGAAACATCAGATTTAGAAAGAGAAGAAGGAAAAAACAACCTAAGAAGGAAAACAGAATGCATGGAAATATTCACAGAAAGCGTTAAAATGCTGTGTTGTGGTTCACTCTCAGTTCCCACAGGCCTCTCTCTGGATGTATATGACTATCTTCATCGCAGCACAACTGGTTTGAATCACATCATTGTTGAAGAGAACCATGTCCATCAAAATTAATCATCGTATAGTCTTGTTGGTGTGTATAATGTTCTCCTGGTTCTGCTGATTTCACTCAGCATCAGTTCATGCAAGTCTCTCCAATCCACTCTGAAATCCTTCTGTTGGTCATTTCTTACAGAACAATAATATTCCATAACATTCATATACCATAATTTATTCAGCCATTCTCCAATTGATGGGCATCTTTTCAATTTCCAGTTTCTTGCCACTACAAAAAGGGCTGCCACAAACATTTTTGCACATGTGGGTCCCTTTCCCTCCTTTAAAATCTCTTTGGGATATAGGCCCAGTAGAAACACTGCTGGGTCAAAGGGTATGCACTGTTTGATAACTTTTTGAGCATAGTTCCAAATTGCTCTCTAATTTATTATATTTATTGCTACTTATAAGACATATTCCATTTCATCTATGTACTACAACTTGCTCAGACATTCCCCAGATGTTAAACATCTAAATTATTTAGAATTCTTTGCTACTGACTTTTTAAACTTTATTTTTCTTAAGTTTTTTTGTGGGGGGAGAGATCTAGATTTTATTTTGCAACATGACTTTTATGGAAATGTTTTGCATAACTTCACACATACCTTCTCAATGGGGTAGGCAGGGAGGAAGGGGGAGAATCTGGAGCTCAAAGGTTTAAAAACAATTGTTAAAAATTGTTTTATGTGAGGGGCAGCTAGGTGGCGCAGTGGATAGAACACCAGCCCTGAAGTCAGGAGGCTCTGAGTTCAAATCTGGTCTCAGATACTTAACATTCCCTAGCTGTGTGACCCTGGGCAAGTCACTTAACTTCAATTGCCTCAGCTTAAAAAAATGGTTTTATGTGTAACTGGGGAAAATGAAATGTCAAATAAATGAAAAAAATACAAAATATGGCACCTATGTAGTTTGACAAGGGGAAAATAGAGCTATTATTGCTCTTGGTCTGGGAACTAAATCTCTATGTTAAAGCAACCAAGAATATCATTAGCTTTTCTTGGCTATCGTAGAACACTTGAAATGTTGAGTTTAGAGTCTAATAAAAATCTCAATATCTTTTTCATTAAAAAAAAACCCCAATTCTTTGCTACTTCTAAAGCACAATTTTAGTAATTTTCTTTGCACAATTTCAAATTGCTTTCTGGAATGGAGTTAAAGCAACTCACAGCTCCAACATATTGGTGTGCCTATCTTTCTATAGCCTTTTTGATATTGACCATTCCCCTCTTTTATCATCTCTATAAGATGAAACAATAGAATTGTTTTTAGATGCATTTTCTTTTTCTTTCTTTCTTTCTTTCTTTCTTTCTTTCTTTCTTTCTTTCTTTCTTTCTTTCTTTCTTTCTTTCTTTCTTTCTTTCTTTCTTTCTTTCTT
>JAJPUD010010672.1:27332-39020 GCA_023553655.1 Myrmecobius fasciatus | reverse complement strand
CTTTCTTTCTTTCTTTCTTTCTTTCTTTCTTTCTTTCTTTCTTTCTTCCTTTCTCCCTTTCTTTCTTTCTTTCTTCCTTTCTCCCTTTCTTTATTTCTTTCTTTTTAAGTCTTTTGATATATTTTGTTTTTTTTTATTTGCCTTTCCCATTAGGTCCCTCCCCATCTTTCTCCTACAGAAAAATACCTTATAAAAAAGAATAAAAAAGAAGACTTTAAAAATTCAGAAAAAGTAACTGAGATGTTAGAAAAATGTTATGTTCAGTGTTTCACACTCAGAGTCTTCTGTCTCTGAAAAGAAGCAAAGGATGAATTGGGAAAGAGGAGATGCCATTTCATTTTTTCTTTGGAGCCAACTTTGGTCATTATTATTTTGCAGCATTTACTTTCTATTGTTTTATTACTCTTTTCATTTGTTGGCATACATTATTTTTATGTATAATCTATACATTATTTTTAAAAGATTATTATAATCTCCATGTTATTTTCTTGTTTGCTTTACTTCATATTAATTCATATATGCATATCTTCCCATACTTCTCTACATTCATCATTTCTTATAGCTCAGTAATATTCCATTACCTTTGCTCTGGACTAAGAGAAAGAAGTCACAAGGGGAAATTTGGAAAAAAAAAATGTGGAAGTTATTATTTTTATTCTGGTCCAATGGGATTTTGATATAAATTCATTGCAATAATACCTGTGCTATAGGATTATGGAACTGAAAACTGAAAAGGATCTTGGAAACTATATAGTCCAGCTCCTCATAAGAATACAGACTTAGAAGTAGGATGCATCTTATAGGCTATCTACTCTATTTTTTTCCATCTAATACTGCAATTTATTTGACCATTACTTGATTGGGCATCAAATGTGAATTGGTCCTTTTCTTTTTTTTCCTAAGACTTCCTCCTTGGAGTGCAGTCTTCTTAGTGGAGCCCTAACTGGAAGCCCTGAATCAAAGGGCAAGGACATTTTAATAACATATTTTGCGTAATTGCCTACTATTTTCCAGAGTGGTTGGATCAATTGTTATCACCACTAAAAATTTGACTGTCTTTCCACAGCAATATTGGCTATTTCAATCTTTTGTTATGTCTACTAGCTCACTAGGTAACGAGTTGTTTTGAGTTTTATTTTTCTTATTAATAATTTGGAATGCTTCTTAATGTTAATATTGGCAAATTCTTTTGGAAGATTTTTATATTCTTTAAATAATAACCAGTTAAAAATTTATTTTTGGTCATAAACATGACAAATTTGTTTACTTAGTGTTCACTTCTCTGACTCAGAGAGGTTTTCATCTACTTCATAAAAAGTATCATGGCTTAGACTTATTTTAACAGTTCCATTAACACCTAGTAATTGCATTCTACATTTTCAGTAACTATATCAATTAATGGGGATGGAGTAGTGGAGATGTCTACATCCCTATTCCCATCTAAAGAGCATACACTTATCAGAGATATTTTGATACAAAGATTTTTCTCCCAACCAGCTGCTTCTGATCCTACTTGCATTCTTTGTGCAAAAGACTTTCTATTTCATATAATTAAAAATATCTATTTTTTTCTTTAGTGAAGGCCTCTATCCCTTGTTTGGTTAAGAATTCAGTCTCTATTCATATGTTTGAAATGTGCTTTCTAATATCTTTTATGATATGAACATTAAAATTTAGATCCTAGGTCCATGGTAAGTTTATGATAGCATGTGATATAAAATATTGATCTAAACATAATTTCTGCCAGACACTTTCCCCAAAAAATTCTTGTCAAAAAGGAAATTCTTCCCCAAAACATCATCAAATTTACACCCACAAATCTAACATTTTTCTATTACATCACAAGTACTATAAATGTAGATCTAAAAAAAAATAATCTTTACAGTTAAAAATTATTCAAAATTTTATTCAAAGTGCTACCTAAATAATAATCTCTTCCACAATATATCATAAAAGTATCATCTTGAAGCCCTCCTGTGATGTGCAAGTCACTAACTTTTGAAGCATTCTATTAAGGGTTGCTTTATCACGTGAAATGTTTGATTTTCCTCTGGACGCAGACATGGCCAGAGATAAAATAACTATTCCATACAATACCTATATTTATCACTAGGTGGCACTGCCTGCTTTAGCTATTCAGCAGATTACTTTAGGTTTGGCTGAGTAACTTGATGGTTCCAATCTTGAACCTTTTGCTCTGTATTATTTAAAACATGCTCAAATTTTAGATCACATCTCCTTCCCCCAAAATAATTGCTTTCAGTTTCGGGGTTTTCATCTAAAAGCATGATTTAATACCATCATAATTCATAACTTGCTTGCCTTTTGTTCCCATTCACAAAAGATCCAATCTATTTCTCAATTTCACTGACTTATAAGGATTATTCATTTACATGTAAATTACTATAGAGAAAACAAAATTAGCAATGTTAGTTTTAAAACTCCTGAGCACTATCTAATCCCCATACCTAGTAAGATCTGAAATGTCAATTTCTACAGTCTGCCATGTCTAGTGTTCTCTAGAGACTATTTTGATGGAGGATCATCTATCTTTATTTTATTTTTTTCTATTTCCTTTTTTCTTAATTTATGGAATAAACCAAGTATTTTTTTCTTTTTTTAATTTAATTTTATTTTTAGTACACATGTCTTTATGAATCATGTTGGGGGGAGAAAAATCAGAACAAAAGAGAAAACCCGCAGGAGAGGAAAATAAACATAAAAAGAAGTGCTATATGTTGATTTACATTCAATCTCCACAGTTCTTTTTCTGGATGCAAATGGCATTTTCCATTCAAAATTTATTAGGATTGCCTTGGAACCAAACATTTATTTTCAAAGGCAAAAGATATATGGAAGTTTCTAATTTGTTTCATCAATCTTCTCTTATCACCTATATGGACTAATAGTGTGACCTTCACTCAATGACTTGATGGATTTTATTTACTATCCTTCTAGCTAGATATCTTTATCCAGAGAATTTTCAGATCTACCTATCCTTCCCCAATCTTTCTGCATTTCCAACTACCTTTCAGACATCTCCAGTTGGATGCCCAATAGACATCTTAAACTCACAAGTTCAAAACAGAACTTTTTATATTTCCCCCTAAACATTTCCTATCTCTTGAAGACCATCTCCAGTCATCCTGAACTTTCTCTTACCACTGAACTCAGATTGCTCTGGAGGAGGAAGTGAGGCTGGTGACTTCGCACAGTCTACCTTCACTTAAATCCATTTTACTTGCAAGTCATGGCAACATATCTCTAATGCCATGGTCCTCTTTAAATACAAAGGACAAACAACGATAACAACATCCCTATCTCTTACCTTTCCTATTACTTTTGAAGGCAATACAAGTCAAGACTAAAGTGGAAGAAAAGTTGGTGCATGATTTTTTGTTCACAGATAATTGTGCACTTGATACAGTATCTGACAATAAGGGGCAACAAACTATATATTGATTCTTTGCTATCTTTGCTAATTTTGGCATGACAATTAACACCAAGAGGCTGAAACAGGATGGAATATAATATTTTGGTTGTTGAAGATGATACCTCTCCTTTCTCTTTCTTATCCTCTCCTCTCTCCCTTGTAGAGAGGGTACATCTATCCTGAAAATTATCTCTTTTTTCTATAAAGATTGCATTTCATAGTTCATGGCTTAAATAAGAGAGAGACAGAGGCAGAGAAACCAAGCCCAAGGCAGATAGACAGAGAGGTAGAATGAAGAGTCAGACATTCTCTTTCTAATTTGCGTGGGTGACTGGTTGTGAATGAAATGAACCAAGATTTTTTATGGAAAGCATATCATTAAAGTCCTGAAAAGCAGAGATTAAAGTGAGACCAGACCATTCTTCGATTCACAAGAGCAAAGAATAAGATAGTGATAGAATTGGGGGGATGGGGAGGAAAGCCTTGTTAAATAGAGTTAGTATTGTTCTCACAGAGAAAATGTCTCTGATACCTAGATATATTTCCTCAGTATAGTTTCCTTTAAGGAAACATCTTCCCAGGAGTGGAGATCTGGGCAGGGGTTAGAAAGGGCCATATCTGAAATGAGGAGTTGGGAAAGAATGGCTTTACCCAAATGAGAATTTGAGACAAAGAGAGGGAATAGACAATTCACCAGGAGAAATGTTTCCAATCCTAGTCATTCCTTATAAGTAGTAATCATTCTTCTTGGGATAAATTATTTTTTCTCTATTTTAGACTTTAGACAATTTTGATTATCCTTTTTTTTAAAGGGAGAAACTTCATTACTGCTATTAGCAATGGGATCATCTATATTTAGAAAATCTTATTTTGAATTTTTGAAAGTTTTATGACTAGACTGGCAAAATGCCTTATCTTAAAATTCTACTAAACATGACTACTTTACTTTGGGATGCATATAAAGGGAGTGGTGTTTGTTAGACACAGACACTTTGACTCTTGATGAATTGATGAATCCATATTGAGGGATAGTCTATTCAAGGCATTGTATTAGTCATTGTTGAGTATATGCCCACAAAGAATTTACAATCTGATTGAGGAAGAGAAATATATTTATTCATTAATTACACATCTATTGAGTGGCTAAAGTACTTAAAGCTCTGTGCTAGGCACTGGGGAAAGTGCAAATTTTAATTGAAATCCAGCACATGCTCTAATGGAATGTGACAAAAACAATTTTTGACTTAGTTTTCTTTCTGCCATTTACTTAAGCTAAGCATGTCATGTAATTAGTTCATAAAAACAAGCTTGATATATCAACTACAACTTTTACATTAACTGACTAGTTTTCTGTTTTACCTGAAATAGAGATTTCCCTTCAGTCATCTGTTCTTTGATGTCTAAATCATTACCTTTTCTTACTGTTCTTTGAAATGACTTTGTCTCATGGGGCAGCTAGGTGGCGCAGTGGTTAGAGCACCAGCCCTGAAGTCAGGAGGACCTGAGTTCAAATGTGGTCTCAGACACTTCCTAGCTGTGTGACCCTGGGCAAGTCACTTAACCCCAATTGCCTCAGCAAAAAGCAAAAAAAAAAATGACTTTGTCTCTATCCTACTTATGTAACCCAAACTTATGGGATATATTCTAAAACTGATGCTTGAGGCTCGCTGACTTTTTGGTAGTTATTAAGTGCAACCTGTATTCTGAACATGATAAACTACAGGATCCCCATCTCTGTGTTATTGATTGTATGATTTGCAGCAGGACCAAATTAATGGACTCTTGGACAATTTTTTTCACCAATTTTATGATTTGGTTGGAAAACAAGAGTATTCCCTCATTCCACAACCATTTGCTAAGCACTTTCTATTTGCAGAGTTCTGTAGTAAGAGCTAGAGAATATACAAAGTTTAGATAAGACATTGCCTCTGTTCTTGTGGAGCTTACAGTCTGGTTAGAGAGAATATTATACTTATTCATTCATTCACAAAGACTCAGTTAGGATTTTTACCTAGGTCTTTTAATTTTCAGGTATGACCCCCAGGAGACACTAATGATTAGTCATGCTTTGAGAATATCTTAAAGCAAAGTTTCTTAAATTGTGGGTCTTTTGCTCTCATATAAGGTTGAGTTATTGAATGTGAGGGTCATGACAAATTTGGCAACAGTAAAAAGTATTAAATATTCTGCCCCGATTTAATTCTTTATGTAAAAATAAACAAATACACTCATCTCATTAGCATGCAAATTTGCTTTTGACTTTAATAAATGATAAAATTACATGTATACCAAAGAATTGTTTTAAAATAAATTTCTTTATGATTTATTATCAATAAATGTTTGACTTATATACCTATTTTATGGATCTATATGTCTAGAGCCATGTAAAAATTTCTCAGGTGAAAAGGGGTTGTGTGCAAAAAGTATAAGAAGTCCTATTCTATAGGACTTGGGCATGCCTAAGAAATCATTTTCCCTTCATGTTCCACCTTCCTTAGCACCTCTACACTAACCCACTTTGATTTGTGAGGAGAAAGAGATGTCTCTTCTCCTCCCACGCTCCTGCAATATTTTTTATCGGTGTGTGTGTATGTGTGTGTGTGTGTGTGTGTGTGTGACTAGGGGTATCTGGACCTCAGATTCTTTTGCCAGCCTTATAAAAGTCCAATATTGATCTCCCAACTTCATCTTAATGGCTCCAAGCCCCAGGTCTAGCCATTTTAGTCTGAACCACTTATTTTGTCTCTAAAATAAGGAATCATCTCTTTTAAACAAAGCATCCCCTATGCCTCCCTTCCTCATCTATAAATATGAATAAAAAACTAATAAATACCATACATTCATATTGGCCAGTTTTTAAAAATCACGTATAAAGACTTAAGAAAGAAAATAAACAGTGAGAGGGGAAAACAAAAGGACAATAATATCCAACCCTCTGAGATGCCTTCTCAAGCTTCCTAACAGACAGGGTTAAATAAAACAGGGAATAAGAGAGTGAATAACTCAGGCAATAACTAGAAAGAAATTCACTTGATGCAAAGACTAGAAGAGAGGAAGGAAGGCATTATGAGTTGAGGTTTGGGGAGCTTTTTCTCTTCAAGATTGTATTTTCCTCTGCTCACACAGGATCTCCATTTATCTTCTATACTTCCTCAACTATAATCATCATCTAACAATCCCAGAAGACAATCTGCCTCAGTTTCCTTTTTAGTTTTGTATGGCCTCTCTTTAGAGCCAACATGACTTCTTTTATGTTGTTCCATTTTCTAGGTTTCTTTTTATCTTCTACTCCAAAGCAATATGTCTAGGGACAATCCTGAAAAGCTGTGATGTCTATTCAGTGAGTCATGTCCTTCCTCCTCAGGATTCCTTGTCTTCTTGTAGCTTAATGAGGTACATGCATCATTTATATAAACATAGTTTGGCCTCTCTTTTCCTATGGTGATCAAGTAAAAGAATAATAATAACTGAAGTTAGAAAAAGTATTCTTTTAGAATTATAGAATTCTCAGAGTTGAGATTTCCCATCTCTTTGCTCTTTTTTTGTTGTTATAGAATTAAATGTCAATTTACATCTCCCACAAAGTGTTATAAACTCACATTAAAAATAATTTTTGATTCCTTGAAAAATATAACAAAAGATTAGCTTGTTCAGCAACTTCTCTATTGCTATCAAATAAGGCATAAAACATAAAGAAATATATTTACCAATAGTATCTGTCACTTTCTTTTTTAAATTTTATTTTATTATGAACTTAAGAAAGAAAACAAGCATTTTTATATCCTAGTGGAATAGAAAAAAAGATGATTGTAGATGAAACTGCAGATCTATTATGTATAACTCAGTATTTTTAAAAAATTTATAATAAAGTTATTATGTTACTTCTTTTTAAACTCTTGAAAAGACTTCTACCTAAACTTTTGTGAATCATCAAAAGAGGAACACGTGAAAGCCATCCAAGCCTGCTCTACCATGGGACAAGGAATGGGACAAGGGCATATTGTGCAATTACCTTCAGTAGAAAAAATCAGAGCCAAAGAGAGATCACTTTAGAAGGCCATTTATAGACTTGACACAAGCCAGAAGAGGCAAATTGGAGAATGCAGAGGTAACAGACTCCAGGATGCATGATGGAGACTGGAGCAGGGCAAAATAAGAGGAACCAAGGTCCCATCGAAGTGCAAGAGGGATTAAAGTGGAGTAAATCAAATTCCAGGTCATTGTTTCTTTCTTTTTTTCCCCTCAGAGCACAATAGAGGAAGTACCTGTTGCTGTTTCTAATCTGCTCAGTTTTTTTCTCCAGTGTCCTCTTGCATTAGTTGAGTGGAAGATGCTGAGGAAATGGAAAAATCAACCCCAGCTATGACAGTGTACAACCTACTAAGAGAAGTTCTATTTACTATTTGTTATACTATCTGCCTATGGCAATGAATCCTCATGGCTATTAACAGTAAGATATTAAATCCTATGTATTTGATGGGCATGACAAGTGGCAGTAAAGACAGTCCATGGTTTCACAGTGAAGAGCTTGACAAGACAGTTGAAAGGGAGATTTTTATCTTTTTTGAGAATTTCCAAAAATATTCCAGAATATGGCCACTAGACTTCCACTGAGCCAGGAAGGAGTTGTGGTGAGTGGAATGGAATTGATACCAATCTGTTATCTTGGATACCATCTGGTGGCCAGACAATAATTTCCCTTACTGTCAAATGACTCATGAGTGGATCATCCAGCAGAAGGTTTTTTCACTAGAATAGTAGGGAGGAAGAAGGGAATAAGCCAGCTCTGCTGCCATTAAGTGCTTCTGTGAGCACTACTTCTAGCATTATTGATAGCTATACTTTATTATGCATGACAATGGAATTTTAGCAATTTAAAAGTCCTCTTTTATTTCTGGATTGTTGTGTTTTCATTCTTCCCCCATTTATGATGTTTTTTCTAGCTTAACTCAATCTTTCTCAAGTCTCTGGAGAGTTTATGGAACATCTTATTTTACAGTGGCCCTTCCCTCTTTTATTTTTTTATTTTTTAGGTAAAGGGTATCCCAGATTCCCATGCTATAATTAGCAAAAAAGGGTAATGGAAATGATAACATCCCCTAAAATTTGTGTAGAGTTGGTGTACCATCCCCAGACATCACCTTGTTTGATCCTAATACTCACCTTCTGGGAGGGGGGAGACAGAGATGCAATTACACAACTCCTATAATTCAATAATTTCCTATATTTTCAATAACTCAACAAATCATTAATTTAGGCTTTATCCTTGCTCCAAGATATGCTACTTACTGAATTTAGAATTACTGAAATTAGAATCCCTATCTTTTGTCATCTTAGCCCAATGCCTAGCCAGTCACAGTCAACAGTCATAAGCCAACAGCATTTAAGTGCTTACCATGTTCCAAACACTGTGCTAAGCTTTGAGAATACAAAGGCAAAATCATGGTGGTCCCAGGAAGAACTAATGGAGGTGGGGAAGGGGAAGGGGAAAGATCTCCTGAGAAAGTTGTGATTTGAGCAAAGTCTTGAAAGAAATCATGGAAGCCAGGATGCAGAAGTCAGGCTATCCCCCCAATTTTAGATATAGGGGACAATCAGCACAAATGTACAGAGCTGCAATGGAATACTATCAATATGCTGACGTGGCTGATGGAAACACCAGATGATGGCAGACACCAAAACTTGGGGTTTGGTCACATGAAGAATTCACAATGGCCATTCTCTTTAGCAAAAAGTAAATTTAATTAGGGGAAGAGGTTACAGACAAAATGAAGGGATACAATAGAAAGCAGGAATGGTAAATGTGAAATAGAGTGGGAGAGCGTGGAAAGGGGTTTTAATCATTAATGATGGAAAGGGCAAATTCCCTAATGAAACTTGCCATTTGCCAGGAGAAAGAAAACACCCCCATGAGGTTGGGGTATGTCCTTAACTAGCAGGCTAAAACCTGAAAGGGACTTAGCACCCTAAAAGAGTTAGTTACAGCTAAAAGCTATAAGGAGGAGAAAAGAGGTTGGGAGAAACTCTACAAAGCATGGTGGGGTTAGGAGGCATGAAGGAAGCATGGGAGCATGAGGGAAGGATAAGGTGAAGGACACCAGAAGGCAGAGTGCCAGGATAGACTGACCCAAAGGAGGGCAGTCAGTATGGCAAGGGCCATAAGTAGATTTTATAGGGAAAATTTACCCTCAGGGACAGGGCTGGCATTTCTGACAGGGTATGGCAAGGTCAGGCTGCCCAAGACCCTTACAGAGGATGGGTCTCGGGGATTTGACATAACTTGAATTTCTGGCTGGAGGACCTCCTCAAGGTGAGGGACCATGATACTAAACTGATTCCTACCAGTGCCTTCTCCTTACCTGCCTCAGGGATCAGTTCTTTAGTTTCTCTCTGCCCAACACAGCGTTCAGGACCTCATCAGATACCATTTCTTTGGTTTACTTCTAACAGCTCAAATAGGGAAGTTAGATGGTACAGTCAGGTTTGGAGTCAGAAGGACTCAACCTCCTCAGTTCAAATCTGCTGGTGTTTACCATTTCCCTGTTGAATTTGAGAAGCATCAGAGGGTTGCTTGCAAATGACACTCCATCTCAGTTATTTTCTCCTCCCCAGGAAGCAGCACCCCTGTTATTATTCTCTACTTTGCTTCTCAGCTTCCTGCATTATCAAGCTAATGGCCCCTTTGATGTCATATTTGTTAATTTAATAGAAAGCTAGGCAGAGAGGTTCACAAATAGAACAGGAATATATTCTAGAAAGAGCAGAGGCATTTTTTTCTCTGAGTGTAATAAAATTTTGAGGGCAGTTCATAAGATGTAAAGATTTAGAGTTAGTCCCTAGGACTCATCAGTCTAATCCCTTTGTTTTACAAAGAAAGAAACTGAGACCTAGAAAGGGGAAAACATCAGCCTAAGATCACACAGATAGGAAAGTAGCAGAGCCAGGAGAGTGATCCCAAGCCAGTTTCTACTGAAGCTAGCTCTTTTTCTATCATACAGTATTATGTATAACTCTAAATATTAACCCTGAAAAATCCTTCCAAGTTATTTTTTCACGTGGCTCCAACAGCTCAACTTGTCTTATTTTAGATGACCCTGGGGATTTTGAGAGACAGACTTTCTTCAGTCAACAAAGTGCCTGCCATCAGAAAGGCAAAATACCCAAAAGGAGAAAGGCCCTGTGATTTGAACTTGAGATACCCTTTGGGGATTTCTGTTTGTAAAAAGCTTGGGAAATGTCACTGTGGTTCTGCATTGGAAGTTTAGTGAGTAAATAGGTAGTGATGATGTTTATCAAAATGGGTTTTTGATACCAAATGGCTGTGAGAAATTCTAGAACTGCCTTCATAGGCTCATGAGGTTTAGATCTGGAAAAGACGGCGGAGCCAAGATGGCGGAGTGAAAAGGTGACTTTCTGCCTCTCCTCCGATCTTCTCTCAAATCAACAATAAAATAAGCCTCTGAACTGATCTTCAAGTCAACGAACTCAGAAATATTTGGGCACGGCTCTCTGGAGAACTTCATATCAGGTTAGTCCGACTCAGACAGAGAGATAAATAGACGACCCCTGTGCAGGCCGGAAGTGAGGGTGGGACTCAGCTCAGCTCATCCTGGAAGAAATTCCAAACTCCAAACTCCAAATTCCAAACACCTGGAGTTTATCTGAGGCACTCAGGACACTCTGCCCTGATTGGGGACAGGTGTTCTGGCAGACTTGCCTTGTTTAAGGAGTAATTAGGACTTAGTCCTAGCCCCCACCGGCTCAGCACCTTAAGTCAACTCGCCGAAGTGCCCCAGGGCAAAGCCTCTTCAGCCGAGGTTTTTTTTTTCCCCCTACCTTAAAGAGATATCCACTCTGTCTAAAAAAAAAAAAAAAACGATGAAGAAGCAAAAGAGAGCTCTCACCATAGACAGCTTTTATCAAGGCAAAGAAACGACCTCAGATACAGAGGTTTCTTTAGACAAAAATCCAGAAAAAAACAGCAAGGACCATCACTGGTCCCCGTTTCAAAAGGCCTTTCTGGAAGACTGCATAAAGAACCTCAAAAGAGAGCTGGAGGATAAATGGGAAAATAAACTGAAACCAGTGCAAGAAGGATACAGTATCTTGCAAGAAGGATATGATGCTCTGCAAAAGAGATATGAAAAAGACACCAATTTATTAAAAAATAAAATTAGTGAAGTGGAAAAAGAGTGCAGTGAACAAATTGGCCAGTTACAAAAGGAACTTAAAAAGGTAACTGAAGAAAACAACAC
>JAJPUD010010672.1:0-22332 GCA_023553655.1 Myrmecobius fasciatus | reverse complement strand
ATGAAATATGGACCACAACGTAACATTTTCATGATCTCTATTGACATTTGCTTGCATTGTGTTGCCTTTCTCTTACTCTTTTTTTTTTCTTGTAGATAGGATTTTTCTTGCATAACTTCTCAAGCATTTCAACATTATTAACCTGTAGTGGACTTCCTGCCATCTAGGGGAGGGGAGGGGACTGGGGGTAAAATTTGTATTGGAAAGCTCTGTAAAGATCAAGGTTGGGGAACTACCCATACATATGTTATACAAATAAAAAGCTTATAAAAAAAAGATCTGGAAAAGACTTCAGAGATCAACCAATCTAATATTGTTGTGGTTCAGAAGGGACCCCAAAATGTTGGGGTCACAGACTGCTGTCACAAGGTATCTCAAAAGAATTTGCAGGTTTATACCCATCTCCAAGCCAAGGGGCAAAATTTATTGTAATTGTAACACCAGTTGAAGCAGGCAAAATTCCAAAAGAATTTAGCAAAGGACCAAGAGCAAGGAGACAAATTCATCCAGTTCTTCATGTCACTGATATGCTAATTTTATGGCCTAGAGGTAGAACTGAGGAGAGGTCTATTCACTATTGTTTCAAGAACCTGGATATCTTTGACCAGCAGATTATTTATCTGACAATAAGCAATGTTTATAGGACTATTCTAAGGCTAGAAGATTTGAGAATCAGGTAGATTGTTAGAACAAAAGCACTCTAAGGTCAGAGGGCCTCAGGGTCACTAATATATCCTCTCTAAAGTCTAAGGGAAGAAATATTATTATATTCCTAGGCCAGAAGACTTTTATAATCATTGATGGACAGATTGTTAGAACAATAGCACTCTAAGGTTGGGGGGCTTCAGAATCACTAATCTTCCTTAAAGTCTAAGGGAAGAAATATTATATTCCTAGGCCAGAAGACTTTTACAATCATTGATGGACAGATTGTTAGAACAATAGCATTCTAAGGTTGGGGGGATCCTCAGGATCACTGACTCTAAAGCCAGAAGACTTTAGAATCACCGACATTGTTAGAAGAGAAGTACTATAATGTCAGTGGACCTTAGAATTATGGTATATTTCCCCCTAGAAGCTGTACCCTATCATTTTTCTCCTCTCAGGAAGTTTGAACCCCAAATTCATTTGGGACAGATGGATGGAGATCTCCTCTTCTGGAACTGTTTCATGCTGATAAGGGGTGTAGAGCTATCCCTGCCTACTGGGGTCCAGACTGGGAAGGGGAGGCACCCAACTTAAAGATGACAACAGCAGCATCCAGGGGATGCTGAGTGTCAGAATCAGTTAGCTGATGGTATTCAAGTTGAATGAATAGTTGGAAGTTCATAGCTCGGAGTCTGGAGAAAACAAATTTCACAAGTAAATTGAGCCCCCAAAAAAAGAATAAACAAAAATGGAGTTAGTATGGGGATTACTAGGCACAATTGCCAGGAAACCCACCCAGAGGAAGACTGGGGGGAGAGGCTATCATAAATGTCTCTTATTCAGACAGCTTTTCCTAGGGTGAATACCAAAGAACATAATCCCCCAGATTTCTGCTTTTATTTCCTCAAAGGAGTAGGGGAAATGGGTAGAATAGTGACAATTTACACAGTTAAAGGAATGCTCAGGTGACCTAAGGTGCAAGCACCATAATATTTAAAAAGCATTAAACATTGGGTAGAGAGTATAACATGCAGAGTGGAGATAATAATTAATTTTAAATGGGTTTGATCTCCTTTATTAAAAACCTTTGAGCCTTTTCAGTGTTACAAGGGAAGATTTTTACCCAATTAGTAAAGACGTCAACAAAAACCAAAAGCAGCTTGAAGCCCCTGCAAGGGGGCATATGTGTAAAATCCACCTACCAGTTCTTCCCTAAGTATGTACCCTTCCTCCGAATAGGCTTCAGGATGGGGGTTTAACAGTCCTTTCAGAATTTACTTGGGCACAAACTGGGCAGACCTGACAGATCTGCTTAATTGTTTCTCCTAGCTTGTGACCATCGAAAATAGGTTTTGCAAGGGATTGGAGAGCATTTTTTTTTCCAAGTGAGTAACTTGGTTTAGGCCACAGAGAAGTTTCCACTGGCTGGCTTCTGGGATTAGAAGGTGTTTGAATCCACCCAGAAAGAGAAAGGATGTACATCCCTTCTTTAGCAACGGCTTGCTCCTGGGAGCTATGAGGGGGTGTAGGAGTGGGGTAGTCAGAGTCAAACAGGAAGCAGCATGGGTGGCTGAATCTGCAAGCCAAAGCCTGAAGTGAATCCCCCTTCTGTTGTCCTTTACAAACATAACAGAAACCTCTCTAGGTCCATAGCTTGCAATAATGGTAGAATTTCCCCTGTATACTTAATGGGGGAATTTATTTGCTTATTTTTGCTGTCAAAAATCCCCTTTCTTTCCATATAGCCCCATGAGCATGCAAAACTTGAAAGGCAGATTTGGAGTCAGTACAGATGTTCACTCTCATTCCTTTCCCCAATTCTAAAGCTCTGGTGAAGGCAAAAATGCTCTGAACCCAGTGGGGGGTTAGAACCTCCAATGGCTGTCCTAGAGTGAGCTTAGAGGCTTCCTCAATTAGAAGGGCTGTGGCAGCTACTGCTGTAAGGCAGGAGTCACCCCAAAGACACCATGTTTCTTTGAGAAGTAAGCAAGGGGTCTGGGATAGGGCCCTAAGGACCTGTTCCTGCTTTTCATTAAAATACAGAGTAAAAGGCTTCAGGTAGGGCCAAGGCCAGGGGGAAAATTTGTTTAGCTTTCAGAATCTTAAAACCTGATCAGGGCCCCATTCAAGGGGAATTGTATCAGGGCCTGGAATAGAATAGTAGAGAGGTCTGGCAATGACCAAAGTTAGGGATTCAGATTCTGCAAAATCCAGCCATGTGCAGGAAAGTTCGAGGTTGTTTCTTTGAGGTTCAGGAAGTGATAAGATTGCTTCCTTTCCACTGTGACCAAAGGGAGGTGGGAGTTAATTCATGGCCCAAATACTCAACAGACTGATGGGCAATGTGGGCCTTTAGACAAAGAACTTCATAGCCCTGAGGGAGCCAGGAAGTTAAGGGTTTTTATGGTTGCAGCCAGAGAATCCTCTCAGGTTGGGCTGCAGATCAAGGTATCATTTACATACTGGATCCAAATAAGTGGCGGATGTCATGGAAACCCTGAGCTACCTCCATGTTATGTTCATGACCACCCAGGTTAATTGGTGGGGGTCACCTTCCCCTGGAATCATCCCTTCAAAAGCAAAAAGAAATTGTGAGTCTTTATGCAATGGTATGCAAAAGAAAGCTTCTGTGTGGTGAGTGACCACCATATAATAAAATAGCTGGAGCTCTCTCTAGGAGCAAAAATGAAGGTTTATTATATGTTCTTGTAAGAAGGAGCATCACTCCAGTTGAATAAGCAATTGAAGGGAGGAGGTGCTTTACAAAAACAGAACAGCAGATTATATAGTCCCTACTGCAGAAGATCCCTCCCACCACTGACCCTCATCTTCAGTGGCCGAAGGAATATGGTCTTGCATTCTAAACTCGGGAACTACGGGAAATTGAGTTTTGGCCAATAAGAGTCTAGCTGCTCATATTTGGTTTAGGTTGAGGTAGGAAGTGGATGCTGTCATGGAAAAATAGTAGGAAGGGGAGGCAGGTATGTCCTAATAGGTGTTGGTTCAGGCTTACATTAACTTTGGGATTGGCAAAGCCTTATTCAATTTTCACAACTGTCTGAGAGATCTCACTCTATCTCATTTACATCTTTATTTTATTTTATTTTATTTTTACATCTTTAAGATCTAAAGTAGAAAACCATTGTGTCCCCTGGGATGCTTGTATTGGGCTCATGACTTTTACTGACCATTTACTCTGATTATAGAGATTTGCTGTAAGAAGAAAAAGCAGGGACATGACTATAATAACATCAAAACAGGTCCTTCAGGCTTCAGCTTGAAAGCACACACATGACAGAATAAAGCATCCTTAGCTCTGGTTGACAAGCAATCATGCAGTAACAATTCCTCCTCGTAGCCAGACTCAGGAATAATCAGGTGGGAAACAAAGAAACAGAACTGGGAAACTGAGTCAGAAGACTCCCACCTTAAGCAGAGGCTCAGGTTGTCCTCCCAGCTCTTGCCCAGATAAGACATTCACTTATGACAATTCAGGAAAGCATTCCTCTGAGTAATTTATGGCATTTATCTCAAATGGTAGGTTTTTAACTTAGTGATCAGGCAATCAAATTCAAAACTCAAAAGAATATCAGTTACAGTCCCAAGAGACTCTAATAACAAATTCCACTAATTACAGTTTAGGACTAGTTACATTAATTTTAAAAGTTTACTAGAACATAGGAGATGTTGTTTAACATATTTTATATATTTAAACTTATCCTACTGCAAAAGATCAATCAATAAACAAGCTTATAGATTCTTAGTAAAACACATTCTTTGTTTAGGAACTATACATCCTAAACAGATCCATTTCTCAGGGCTGATGACCTTGCTTACCCTGATGGTTTCAAGAAAACTAGCAAGCTTACAAATTAAGGGGAGTTAACAGAGACCCCAGAGAAGGGGCTGAGCTTGCTGTTGCCCACCCCTACTATTCTTAGTGTTTTCATGGGCTGTGCTGTTTGATACCTCTCCCCACTCTGTGAATTTGAAATCACTTCATGCTTGGAGGTGAACTGATAAGGCTTTCACCTCATTCTTCTTGTTCCACACACAGTAATTATCAATTTTAGGTTTAAAACGATGATTTTAGTTAATAACTTTATAATTTTCTTTTCGCTGAGGCAATTGGGGTTAAGTGACTTGCCTAGGGTCATACAGCTAAGAAGTATTAGGTGTCTGAGGCCAGATTAGAACTCAGGTCCTTCTGACTTTAGGGCTGGTGCGCTATCTACTGTGCTACCTAGCTGCCCCAATCTTGTTTTTCCTAATTGTCAAATAGTCTTCTTTTAAATAAGTTTCCCTCTTGTTTTAGGGAGAAAACAAGACAATTCTTAAACTTAAGATAGAACAGATTTTAAAACTGACTTAACTTTAGTTAATGAAATTCCCTAAATTTTAATTAAATGTTCCAGACGAACTAAACTGCCATTTGGTTATTTTCCAATTCACACAAACTATTTATCTTTTGTAAGGCAGGAAAAGGGTTAAAGTGCCACTTCTTACTAACAGGACCCTCAAAAATCTCAACTCAAAAGCAGGCTGTTTGTCACCAGAGTCTTTTAAGTAGTAGCAAACTAATAAAGACCAAACCTAAGTGTGAAACCCAGAAAACTTGTAAAGAGTTAAAGGGGACTATATCATTAAGGGGTGGGCTGGTTCTCTGAAAGCTCCCACAGCCATGAATCATAACACACTTGAAGGAGTAGCAAATCAGCATATGTTGCTTGTGAATTGGGAATGAAATAAATTGGAGGCAGGAGGGAAGAGGAGGGAGGTCAGAAAATGCAACTGCTTCTCAGTCTCCTTGTATTGTTATCATTCTCTCACATGAAGGGATCTATTCTGCTGATCAGAATTAGATCCCCAGCAGTCATTAACAGGTGGCTCCCATAGCAGTAAACTGCTTTTCTGTTTTCCAAAAGTTCCCATATTTTTAATCTTTTGTTAGCACTATCAGTGCAAATAGATTACAATTTACATATCCCTTTAGTGGGCTTTGATTAGAGCTCTTTTAAAATTGCTTTTACTATCATATTTCAAATAATAAATTTTATTGAACTGAATATATTTTCTTTCTCTCCATCTCACTTCTTCATCCATATATCCCTGCTGCAATCAGGGAAGGAGAGAAGAGATAAGAAAGAAAGAGACTCTCTTTCCTCTATGCACTATCCTCCTAGTCCTGGGTAGGTCTTAATTTAGTTCAATTTGCTTCCAAATTATACACAAAAAATCATTTATCTCAACACTGGCACTGAATGTTGGTCACATCTAAAGATCCATGTAAAATTATCAAATATGAAGCAATTATATACAATATAGCAATTTCATATAGCATTTGTTTTATGCTAAGCACTTTTGCAATCATGTGATCTTCACAACAACTGTTGCTATTTTTCTTTACAAGTCAGAAAATTGGACAGAGATAAAACAATTTGCCATAAATTATATAGCTAATATATATCCACAACCAAGACAGAGAATGGTGGGCTTATCAAATGTAGTGGCTGACTGGCTTTCTTTCCTCGAATTGTCATGCTGAGAGATACCAAGGGTACCTAGATTCTTCCCAGGCAATTGCTGGACAGAACCTGCTGAAGGCTGGGGTAACTGGTGCTAGGATCTCCCTTTGATGATAGTTTCAGGTGCCAGGGCTCAGGGAATGCTGACCATGGAGCCTGACCCCCACTCCATCTCCATTCCCCAAAGATGGGTTTGGGCAAATTTGTGTGGGGTTCCTATGGCTATTGCTGCTTCCCCTATTTTTAAAGGTGAGGCAGAATTTGAGTTTCCCTACAGTTCCTTAGCATTCTCTTTTCTTAATTTGATCTGAGATAAGAGGGGTTAGCAGACAGAGGGACTTGGTCTATAACAATCTTGTTAGCAATTCCCACAACTAAGATACACTCAGGACTCTGGGAAGTGGAGTGGAGGGGGTTCCTTAATACCTTCTGGGGTGCTTTCCCAAAGAAGTAGAAGGGCACTCCAGGCAAGATAGAAGTCAAGTAACAGTTAGCAAAAAGTTGCTATTTACCTAATTTGTTTTTTCTTTTTCTTTTCTTTCAAGAGTGGGGTAAATTCCTAGAATTATCCTCAATGTTTCAGGAATTATTTTGCAATCTTAAAATGACTAATTACCAAACTTCTTAATCATTGCTCTCAAAACTTTGAGATATAATTTTAATTTTAATTTCCTAACTTTATTTCTGTAGTCCCCAGCTTGGCAAGAACTGAAGTCCATAAGAAAAAGTTAGGCTTTTTCCCTTTTTTAAGATGAGAGACAAGGATGTTAAATCTTTTCCAGCATTCTAATTACAGCATAGAATTTTTTTTCTTGCTGGCTGTATTTTAAATCTTTCCAGGTAATAAAATCTAGCTTACAGCAGAGATGCAAACAGACAAAAATGACATGAAAGAGGCCTGTCCCATCTTTGCCAAAAGCCATAAAATTTCTTTCCCAAAAGCCATCCTATAGCACTTCATAGAAAGGTGGCAAAAGTTCCCTCAGAACTTTGCTGAAAATTGCAGGAATTTCCAAGTCTAGGCATCCTCAGTCAAGAAAAATTTGCTGAGTGTGGAGCTCAAGATGACCCAGACAATCCTTCTCCTAGTGGCTTGGGATGTCCCAGCTACAGGATTGAGGGAGAAAAAAATGGGGGACTTACCTTGAAAAGGAGTGAATCAAACCAGGGGAGGCCAGACTCTCCCCTTACAGGGCCACCAAATGTCATGGTTCAGAAAGAGACTCCAAAAGGTTGGGATGGCAGACGGTATCACAAGATATCTCAAAAGAATTTGCAGGCTTGAACCATCTCCAAGTAAACGGGCAAAGTTAATTGTAATTGTAAAGCCAATTGAAGCAGGCTAAGTTTCAAAAGAATTTAGCAAAGAACCAGGAACAAGGAGACAAATTTATCTAGTTCTTCATGTCACTGATATGCTAATTTTATGGCCTAGAGGTAGAATTCTATTCACTATTGTCTCAGGAACTTGGTTATCACTGATAGCAATATTTGTGGGATTAATCTAAAGCCAGAAGACTTGAGAATGGGACAGATTGTTAGACCAAAAGCACTCTAAATTCAGGGGACTCTATCACTGCTGTTTCCCCTAGGAGCTGTATCCCATCAACACCCTCCCCCACCCTTTTAGACCTAGAGAAATAAGGTCTCAGAGGGAAGAAGCCATAGAGTTTGTGGCCAAACCAGGATTGAAACTTAGCCAGAACTCTTCTCATCTTCTAGAATGTAATATTAAAGGGGACTTTAGAAATTATCTAATAATGAGATCATAGAGTGATTGATTCAGATTTTTAAGGAAAGTGATTGATCTCCTACTCTACCCTTTTTATTTTAGATACAGAGGAAGCTGAGACCCTTAAAAGGGAAGAGGCTTGCCTAATATGATTGGAGACATGTAGAACTTCCCATAGTTGTTAGTATAGGACTAACCTTTAAAGCCCATCCTCAGATCTTCATGTTGGGCTATTCTTAGTGTTTTTAACTTTCTTTTGATTGGATTGCTAGTTGAATATCAGTCACTGTGTGGGGTTTCACCAAAAACTGGAAACCTCTTAGAGGATGCACATGTTGTTGCAAAGGAAAACAAATTCCTTTGATTGTCTTATTACTTGTTATTCTTGCCTTTTCTTTTCCCATTTTTAACCTACTTTTCTTGAATTTTCCTATATTCAGTGGGAGTTTTTCTACCTTCAGGTACATGATCTGTCTGATCGTGTGTTTGAAGGAATTCCTTATCTTTTCTGTGTTTTTTTGCTCTCATTTTTCCAGTTTCCTATCATTTAAATACGCTCTAAACTTGCAGAGGATTTGATTAATGACTACCTCAATTAACCTGATGTTTCAGGAGAGCTAATGGAAAAGATGTTGTGGCTTTCAACTCAAGACTCTTTATAATGCTCAATCCCTGCATTCTGCATTCAAGGTGAATCCAAATAGTCAAAAATGGCTTATTTTTGATGTCATAGAGTCTTCATGTAGAAAGCGATCTCCTCAGAGGTCACCCATCCTATTACCTAAATTCTAAAGGTTAAGCTTCCTTCTGACTCAGATAACCTATATATAGAATGCACCACAGAGAAGGCAGCTGCAGAATGATGGAGACTGCAATATATATTTGGACCATTAGGTGGTGCTCCAAATACACATAATCAAGCAAAAAAAAAAATAAATTTCTTCCTTGTTTATTTCAAAAAAAAATGCATCATTCTGCACTTTGAGCCCATCACTTCTTTCCCACAAGTTGGGTAACAAACTTCATCATCATTCTTGGTTATTGCATTGATCAAGGTTTTCATGGCTTTCAAATTTGCCTCCTGCTATTGTAGAAATTGTTCTTTTGCATTGGTTCATTTCAGTCTTTCCATGTTTCTTTGAGGTTGTTCCTTTGGTCATTCTTCATGGAAAGGCAAGCCAGTTGAAGCATTCTCCAGGAAGAAGCAGAAGGCAGCATATGTCAGATGAGTCAAGCCAACCCAACCATCACTTTGACCACCATCTATCTCCCTTAAGACCATTATGAAGACCACTCAGGACCCTGAACCAAGAAGCTTGACCCTGAGGCCACCAAAACTGCTTTCAGACCATCTCCCACAGTCATCATTGAAGGGAGAAATCATTGTAGAAAAGGACTCATTTTTTTTTCACCAGCAAAAGCTACTAACCAACTGCCCCTGATGGACAGATAAGATAAGTTCAGGACTCTTACCTTACAACACACATGGCCTTGCTTCTAGCCTAACCATCATAACTATTGTCTGGTAAGGCAATTATGGAAAAGTGATTAAGTCATCCCCACCAGATACCAACCAATTGCCCCTCACAGGGCAAGCAAGTCAGTCTAGCTAAAATAGGAAGAGATGCCTAGAAAGAGACAAGAGGAAGCATAAATCAGGGAGATCCAACCATTACTCTGTTGACCACCTTCTCCCCTCAGACCCAGATGAAGACAACATAGGACCCTGAAACTGGGAACCTTTGGAACAGCAATGCTTCCAGCTCAGTGTCAAGTGATTTAACATTAGAAACTGATACAATTTTATCAGTGAAAATTCCATTAAAAAAGGGACATTAACATCTGTCTTGCTGCTAGACCATAAGTAATTGGGACTTTTCTATCTGATCTTCCATATGTGTTGTTTCCTTCACTAGAATGTGAACTCTTTTTTTTCTTTTTTTTTTATTAAAGCTTTTTATTTACAAAACATATGCATGGGTAATTTTTCAACACTGACCTTTGCAAAACCTTCTGTTCCAAATTCTGCCCTCCTTCCCCCACCTGCTCCCCTAGATGGCAGGTAGTCCAATACATATTAAATATGTTACAATATATGTTAAATCCAATATTTGCATACATAGTTACACAGTTATCTGCTGCACAAGAAAAATCAGATCAAGAAGAAAAAAAACAGAAAGAAAACAAAATGCAAGCAAACAACAACAGCAAGAGTGAAAGTGCTATGTTGGAGTGGAGATGGCTCTCTTTTCATCAATTGAACAATTGGAACTGATTTGAATCATCTCATTGTTGAAGAGAATCGAATGTGAACTTTTTAAGAGCAAGAATTACCTTATTTTTCTATATATCCTCAGAATTTAGTACAGCTCTTTGTATATAGTCAGTGCTTAATAAATGCTTGATTCATACACTCTTATAGTACAATAGTATTGCATTACATTCATATACTATAATTTTTCAGTCTATCACAGTTTATGGGACTCACTTAGTTTTCAATTCTTTGCTCTTCCAAACACAAAAAAAGTTGCTATACAAATTTTTATACATTTGGGTCCTCTTCCTTTTTCTTTGGATCATGAACTAAGTAGTTATCACTACACACTTAAGGTTGTCTCTTTTGAACCAAGTCATCTCCCTGACTTAAAGTTAGAAAATTTTAACTTCATTTAGATCCTTGTCAGCATATAATCCTCCAAATCATTTTGGAGACTCCAAGTAGTGCTCTAGTGATAAGGCTCTCTGCAGTTCCAATAATATTCCTTGAATGAGGTGCAGATAAATGCATGAGACCAAGGGTAAAAAAGGGGGGAAGGGAAGAGAAAGTTAATAAGGTCATCAGCCTTTATCTATTTCATACCACTTTCTAACCTTTTCTATACATATCAGCCAATAACACAATTACTTTCCAGAAAAGCCTTTCCAACACAGATCTGCTCTCTTTATATATTGCCTGAGTATGGCACTGAATTGAACAGGACATTCTGTTGATTTAGGCCACAGAGTCATTGTAGTATCCCTGTGACACATGGATTGTGCCAGGAAATTAAATCACTTCCACTTGATTTTCTTTTCTTTTTTTTCTTTCTTTCTTTTTAATTTCTTTTCTTTCTTTCTTTTTTTTTTTGCTGAGGCAATTGGGGTTAAGTGACTTGCCCAAGGTCACACAGCTAGGAAGTGTTAAGTGTCTGAGACCAGATTTGAACTCAGGTCCTCCTGACTTCAAGGCTGGTGCTCTATCCACTGCACCACCTAGCTGGCCCCCCCCCTTGAATTTTCTTAGGAAGATTTTGAAGATCACCTGGCAAGATGATTTACTGGACACTAAGGTATTTTCTTGAGCTGACCTGCCAAACCTTCAAACTACTACGGAAAATACAACTCTGATGGCTTGGCTACATTGTTCAAATTTCAAAGGTACATTTGCCTAAAAGACTACTTTGTGGAGTTCTCATACAAGGTAAGCTCTTACATGGAGGTCAGAAGAAGCAATACAAGGACAATTTCTGAAGGTCTCTCTGAAGAACTTTGGAATCAATTATGAAAATATGGGCACAGGACCACCCAGCATGGCATGTCCATGTCAAAGAATGTGCTATGCAATATGAGCAAAACAGAATTGCAGTAGTTCAAAATAAACATGAGATGAACAAATTTAGACATCTCTAAATAGGACTATTTGTGCCCAACCTGTGGTAGTCTTCCAAACTTGTATTGATCTGGTTTGCCAGTTGGACACACCATAACTCGATCATGATATAATAATATCATTTTGATTCTTTTCAAGTACAAAGGACAGTAGTATGTATGTATATGTATATATGCATACCCATGTGCATAAATATTGGACAAATGCTGCAAATCAGCAGTGAACTGGATCTGGGATTAAATAGGAATATAAGATTGAACTAGTTTATTTTGAACTGTTTACTGCCACAGAAACTCATTTTTAGATTTCGCTATTTTCCTGTGAAACTTTAGTATTCTTCTGTTGACTATGAATCATGAAAGACTATGACATTAGAATCAAAATCACAGATGATCCAGAAAGCATGTGATAGGGATAAATATATTGTAGTATTTCACTAATAATAGTTTATGTCATGAAAACATCGAGCACATACAGGATCATAATATCAGTAGAATGTAAGCTCCTTGAAGGAAAGGGCATCTTTGTTTTTTTTTTCTTATTAGTGTCTGTGCCAGACACTTTACTTTGCAAAGGGAAGCACTCAAGAAATGTTTGTTAAGCTGTAAAGGAGGTGACTAATTTTGTACCCACCCTCTCATCCCAACCTTCTTCCCCCAACAGCCCTCCCCAAATCTTTTCCCCCCTTCCATGATACTCCATGGAATACCTGCCCTGTAGATAACAAATTTACTTTCATTATAAACTTTTGATGTTCCATCTACTGACTCTCACTGAGATGTAGCTCCTCCTGTGATGACCTTGTACACTCTTTCAATAATGTTGGCTCTTTCTCTCATACCCATGGACTCACTGATGTGATGGAGTTAGAATACTCCTTGCTTCCCATTGCTGTTTCCAGGCTCCCTAATATCACCATCATTCAGTAACTTTTCTTCTTTTCACATTCATCTAATCCCTATCTATCATCTATCACCCAATTAAGACTTTGATGGCTTTTATCTACTGACCTCCAACCACCTCTCCTTCCTTTCCTGTTGAATGCAAGGTCTGCCTCATGATATTCCCTTCTCAACTCTTGACCTCTTACAAGATGATTTCAACATGCATATTGATATCCCTAGCACTTTAAGTCCCCAGTCCCTCAACTTATTTACTTCTTATGACTTATTATTATATGACAACCTTAGCTACGTAAGGAGATAGTCATACTATTGGTCATACCTTCATCCATATTGCTCCATTTCAGTGTTCATGAACTCTGAAATTCCCTCATCCAATCATAATCTTTTACTATTCAATCTTTACTTGTGTCTTACCACTCCAAACCCTATTCTTTGTCCTTACTGTAACCTTCAAACCCTTTACCCCTCAATTGTTTCCCAATACACCAATAATTCACTGATTGTAATCTCCTCTCATCCCCATCTTGACTCCTTGGTGTGCAAGTTCAATTCTGTTGTGTTTTTTCTCTTTCAAATACCTTTCCTCTTACTCTTTTAATGACCTGAGGAAGGAAGACTAATCAGAACAACCAATAAACAATTATTTATTAAATATCTACTGTGTGTCATGTATTGTCCTAGGCAGTAAAAATATAAAGACAATAGTAAAACAGTTCCTGTTCTTAAAGATCTTCCATTCTAATGGAGAGGCAACATGTCCATATATAAGGGTAAGTATTGATTCCCATTCCATTTAATCATAGTGCCATTCCAATTAATCATTGATCTAGACTATTTTGCTGAATCAGTTGATCAAAAGTAAACTCAATATGAACAAGTCTATTTGGGAGACTTTATCATCTATTAAGATTATCTATTAATAGACAGAATTTAGTTCCTTCTTTGTTATCAGTAAATAGTGAACAAATGCTAAGATTTGATGTCAGGACTTGAATTTCTGGTTAAGTATTCAATAATTTATTATCTTCCAATATGTACTGTTGAAAAATTCATAACTTGAGAGCTGGTCTACAGAAAATGACTTGCTTTCAAAATTTTCCCTAGTATTAAAGCTCTTTATGGGGCTTTAACATGTTACAATAATAGGGATCCAAGCTCTTTGATATTTACAATTGCACAGATTGGTTAGTTTTGTTGTCCTTCATTTCAAAGAGGACCAAAATGACATTATTATGCTGGAGTTAAGGCATAATCTTTCTGTGGCTGATCAGACCAACTTGAACTCAGAAGGCTCTACCACAGGTTGGGCACAAATAATCTACATAAACATTTGAAGTAGAATTTTTGCATCTCATTTTTCTTTTGAGCTACTGCAATTCTGCTTTATTTATAGAGCACAGTGCTCTCTTTAATGCTGGTATACCAGGCTGGCAGTCCTTTGCTAGTGTCTCCCATGTCTCAATCAATTCCAAAATTCTTTGGAGAAACCAGAGTGTCTTCCTTTTTTAAATTATTTTTTACTAAAGCTTTTTATTTTCTTTTTTTTCATATTTTTTTCCTATTTTTTTAATTAAAAGCTTTTTATTTACAAAACATATGAGTGATTTTTCTACATTGACCTTTGCAAAAAACTTTTTTTTTTGTTCCAAGCTTTTCCCCTCCTTCCCCCCACCCTCCACCCCTAGATGACAGGTAATCTAATACATGCTAGATAGGATAAATTATATGACAAATAAAATACATGTATACATATCTATACAGTTATCTTACTGCACAAGAAACATCAGATCTAGAAAGAGAGCGGAAAAAAAACCTAAGAAGGAAAACAAAATGCATGGAAATATTCACAGAAAGCGTTAAAATGCTGTATTGTGGTTCATACTCAGTTCCCACAGGCCTCTCTCTAGATGTATATATGACTATCTTCATCACTGAACAATAGGAACTGGTTTAAATCACATCATTGTTGAAGAGAACCATGTTCATCAGAATTGATCATCATATAGTCTTGTTGCTATGTATAATGTTCTCCTGGTTCTGCTGATTTCACTCAGCATCAGTTCATGCAAGTCTCTCCAGGCCTCTCTGAAATCATCCTGCTGGTCGTTTCTTACAGAACAATAATATTCCATAACATTCATATACCATAATTTATTCAGCCATTCTCCAATTGATGGGCATCGTTTCAATTTCCAGTTTCTTGCCACTACAAAAAGGGCTGCCACAAACATTTTTACACATGTGGGTCCCTTTCCCTCCTTTAAAATCTCTTTGGGATATAGGCCCAGTAGAAACATTAAAGCTTTTTATTTTCAAAACATATGCATGGATAATTTTTCAACATTGACCCTTACAAAACCTTGTGTTTCAAATTTTCCCCTCCTTCCCTCCACCCCTTCCCCTAGATGGCAAGTAATCCAATATATGTATATATATTTATACAATAATCTTGCTGCACAAGAAAAGTTAGATCAAAAAGGGGGGAAATGAGAAATAAAACAAAATGCAAGCAAACAACAACAAAAAGAGTAAAATGCTATGTTGTGATCCACACGCAGTTCCCACAGTCCTCTCTCTGGGTGTAGATGGCTCTCATCATCATAAGATCATTGGAATGACCAGAGTGTCTTTCTATCTCTTATTTTGACCTCCATGTGAGAACTTCTGAGTTCTCTATAAAATAAATTTTTAGGAAAATGTATGTTAGGCATTTGAAAAATATGACCAGTTCATCAGAATCACACTCTTTGTAGTAAAGTTTGAATGTTTGGCATTTTAGCTTGAGAAAGACCTCGATATCCAGTACTTTATTGTGCTAGGTGATCTTTAGAATCTTCCTAAGACAATTAAAATGGAAGTTGATTCAGTTTTCTGGCATGATGCTGGTATACTGTCCAAGTTTCATAGGCATACAACAACGTGGTCAGCACAATAGCTCTGTAGATCTTCAGTTTGTTAGACAGCCTAATAATTTGTCGTTTCTCCCACCCTTTCCTTCAGAGCCTCCCAAACACTGAATTAACTGGAAATACATACATCAGCCTCATCATCTATGTGGACGTGTCTGGAAAGTGTACTGCCAAGGCAAGTGAACTTTTTCACAATATTCAAATTTTCTCTGTTTGCTATCACCAATGGTTTCATGTATGAATGGTGTGGTGCTATCTGGTGAAGGGCCTGTGTCTTCTTGATGTTAATTGTCAGGTCAAAATTAGCAAAAGTGACATATTCTGTTGCATCTCAATCTGAGACTGCATTAAGTGCAAAATCATCTGCAAACTAAAGATCTCAGCATTCTCTCCATCTTAGTCTTGGCTTATAGCCTTTTCTATTTTTTTTTTATTTTGGTGTACTTTTTACTTTATTCTTTTTTTCCTCTTTCTTCCCTTACCCTTTTGCCAAACAGGCTACAGTTAAATGCAAATACACATATATGTTTGTACTTACACATATCTAAATATATAAATAGATACACTTACCTATATATATACAAATGCATATATACATACATACACATACACCCAAAACAATATTAATATGATTGACATATAACGTAGATTTCTCTCTTGATTGAATCTTTTTTAAGTTTGGCTTTGACTGAGATCAATGATTAATTACTTCTACTTTTTTTTCTAATAAATTCTACTCCTGATCTTTGTTATTGTGTTTGTGTATATCTCTTATTTCCTATCCCTATTAACTCTTCCACTTTAGTTTTGTGCCTTGGCTTGCCTTGCTATTAGTTAATTTTCCAACCACATACCTTCGCACACCATGGATCCCTCCCTTATCTTCTCCTTCACTCTTTCCATCCCTCTTTATTCCTTTCCCATTAATCTGTACACCTTACCCCATTCCTGTTAATCTAAACATCCTTCTACATCCCACCTTATCTTATTACTTCTTCCTCTTATTTCTTTGTAGATTTTAGAGGAGGTTATACTCTTCTGTGTGTATATGCATTGTTCCCTCTATAACCCATTCTTAATGTGAGTAGGATTTCAGAATTACCATATCACCTCTCCATCTAATTCCTCTGTGTTAATTCTTACTCTTGCACCTCATTTATATAGCATATTTACTGTTTCTTACCTTTTCCTGGATGGTTTTGCTTTTCAGTGTCACAACATATTCAGGTCTACCCCAATCTTTCTTCTGGACTACCCAATTACTAATTTCAATCTTAGATATATGTTTTACATTTCCACATGTAAAACATAAACAATTTGTCATTACTGAGTCTTTTGAAATTAGTCTTTGATGTTGGCTTCTATACGTCAAATTTTCTATTGAGTTCTGGTTTGTGTGAGACAAAATCCTGAAAATTTGACAATTCACTGTGTGCATCTTTCCATTCAATATTATAGCTATTTTTTCTGGATATAATAATTTCAACCACAGCTCTAGTTCTTTCGATTGTCAATATATGGCATTCTAGAACCTGTAGTCTAGGACTGAAGCTACCTCTGAACCTAGTTAGCTCCTGAGTTCCCCTTTTGGTATTTCAGTGCAACTAGCCTGGAGGTGTTTAAACTTCACATAAGCCATGCCTCCAACCTGGAGTCTTTTTTCAGTTGTTTCAGAAGAACTCTGTTCTGCCCCAAATATTTTTTTGTTTTTCACTGGTCTCCTTTCACCCTGAGAAATAAATTTGTTTTGTTTGTGGGGGAAATCTGGAGAGCTTAGAATTTTCCGACCTGTCCCTCCATTTCTCCAGAATTCTCCTGCCTTGTAGTTTTTTCAAGTTAAACAATTTACCATCAGTGCAGTGACAGACTGTCATGCCATATTTTTTCTCATTAAAGGCGGCTGACGACATTGCTAAAATATGATGCTTAAAAAGCATGGTAGCAAGTACACAGTGTTGCTTCCCTCCTTTAGTAACTGAGAAAGCATGACAGCATCATCCATTATCCAGAACCTGTGGAAGTATGCTGTCATGAAACTGATTTGTCTGAGCATCCAAATTTTGACATAATTTTCTACAATATCTCACAACTGACAGTATCAAAGGCCTCGGTCAATTTGATGAATCTTGTATGCAGATTTCTCATCTGCTACTGATATTTCTCCTTGAGTTATTGGGCAGCAAACACCATATTGACCATTTCTCGTCCCTTGTTGAAGTCACACTAGCTCTCAGGTACATGAAAATTTTCCAGGTGAAGGATTAGCTTATTAAGGAGAACTCTTACAAAAATCTTGCCAACAATGACTGAGAGAGACACCCCCTGAACGATGATTGTCACAGAATAATCATGAATACTGAGGGTGAACAGATCCATTTTGTTGTTTAGTTGTTTTTTTAGTAGGGTCTAACTCTCTGTGAACCCATTTGGGGTTTTCTTGGCAAAGATACTGGAATGGTTTGCCATTTTCTTCTCCAATTCATTTTACAGATGAGGAAATGGAGGGAAACAGTGTGAGGTGATTCACTCAGGTCCAGTGAGAACAGATTTGAATGCAGGAAGAATATTCCTGACTCCAGGCCTGGTGCTCTAACCACTATACCATCTACTATCATTTACTATTTTTTAAATATTTATCAAGCACTATATTAAGGTGCTAAGGAAAAGATGCAAGCAAACAATACAGTGCTCTCCCCTCCTTTCCAAGGAGATTACTTTAAAATGGGTAATTAAAGACATTAAAATAAAAATTACACTAAAATTGGGGAAATGAGAATTTCCATGGAGAAAATGGGGAAAGATTATTTGTATTGTTGTACTAGACAATGAGGGAAGGAGGTGATAAAGGGTACCTGAGTGGAGCAATTCATTTGATAAGGAATAGGAGGCAAAGTTCAGAGAGAATCAAAGCAAGAATGAAATGAAACTGGGATCTATCCTAAAATGGTCGTTCCAGTAAGAGGAGAATTGAGGAGAGAAAAATCCCAAAATGGAGATTTCTCAAGGAGTCACTTTAGGAGATGACAAGAAGGGTTGAAACTGGCCAGAATGATGAGAGATTTGGCAAATAGTCATGTAGGACATATAAAGAAAGAAATGGGAATGTTTGACCTGGAGAAGACAGACCTAGGGGAAACATAAGAGCTAATTTCAAGTATTTGAAGGACTGCTATATGGGAGAAAGAGCAATGGGTGGGAGCTATAGATAGGCAGATTTCATTTGAATATAATTAAAAGCTTCTAATTAATGAGAATTGTCCAAAGATGCAAAGACCAGTTTTGAGTATTGGAGGTCTTTAAGTCTTTATTATGGGTAAATTTATAGAAGACATTCCTATTTAGGTACAAGTTTAAATACATAGTGTTTGAGGTTGATTCTAATTATGAAATTCTGCCTTGGCTCTTAGTCCATATGGTGTAGAATTTGCAAACTTTTGTGCACTATATCAATAACATCATCAGAAAGAGCACACATTTGGAGTTAGAACCCAACACTGGGTTCACATTCCAGTCCTTACTAGATCTTTAGAAAGTCACATCTTAGACTCTTAGTTTCCTTTTTCTGCAACTTTGATATGAAGACAATATTGCAGACTTACATAAGGCTAAATGCAACATCCTGACTTATTGACACAACCTTGCATCATGCAGTATCAACAGTACAAAGGAGGAAATTGTGCAAAGTCAATGCCTTCTCCCTTCATGGAAGAACCATGGTTCTCTAGAAGTGAAAAACTGTATTTTCTTTGGGATATTTTATGCAGTTTTTTATTTAAAAATGTTTCATTGATGCCTTTTTAAGAAAATAGCTGTCATTTCCCCATGGTTCTCAATAATGGCACTATGTCCAGTCGTGTCTGACTCTTTGTGACCTTATTTCAGATTTTCTTGGCAAAGATACTGAAGTTGTTTGGTTTGCCATTTCTCTTATCCAGTTCATTTTATAGGTGAGTAACCGAGGTAAATAGGGTTAAATGACTTGCTAGTAAATGTCTGAAGCCAGATTTGAACTCTTGAAGATGAGTCTTCCTGACTTCAAGCCCAGCACTCTATTCACTATAACACCTAGGTGACCTGTTGGAAAGTGTTGTTCAATGATTTCAATTTTGCCCAACAATTCATGACCACATTTGAGGTTTTCTTGACAGAGACACTGGAATGGTTTGCCATTTCCCACTCCAGTTCATTTTACAGATGAGGAAACTGAGGCAGACAGGATTAAGTGACTTGTCCAGAAACATACAGCTGATAAGTATTTGGGGCTGGATTTGAATGCAGACCTTCCTGACTCCAAGTGTGGTGCTTTATGAACTTTACTATTTAAATGCCCCATTACATTCTTCCCTTCTTAAAAAAGAAGTGAAGTTAAGCAAGACAAATCAACATATTGTTTGTATCTGACAACCCATCCCTTGTTCTGTACCAAAAGACCATTTACTACCTTTCTGCCAATAGGTAGAAGACATGCTTTATTGTATTTCTCTGAAGCCATGCCTGGCCATTGCATTGATCATAGTCATGATGATTTTCAGTGTTTTCTTTTATATTGTGGTGATTAGGTAAATGGTCTTCTTGTTTTTATTACTTTGTGTTACATTTGTTCATGTAAGTATGGTGATCATAGATCATAAGATGATAGATTTATAACAAGAAGAATTTTGTGGGTCACTGATCCAATACCTTTATTTTATAGGTGAGGAAACAAGGTTCAGAGAAGTTGTGACTTGCCCAAGATCACTCAGGCAATAAGTTGGAATCAATAAGATATCAATAAGCATTAATTAAGTGCCCAATATGTGCCAGGCACTAAGCATTAGTACAATAAAGAAAAACAAAGTATAGTCCCTGGTCTCAAGGAGTTTACCATCTAATGGGAGAAGACAACACATACAAAGAAGCTAGAAAGCCAGGTGGGAAAGGGTACCTTGCTTTGGGGTATGATGAAGTTCAGGAGAAAAGCTAGGGGAGGAAAAAAAATGAGGCTTCACTGGGTTCCTTCCTTAAATGGAGACTCCAAAGGGAACTCCCCACTGTCTATCTCAAACACTCTCTCCAATAAGAGGGAGGGAGGGAGGGACCATAGGAGGATGGGGTATGAAGGAGATGTGAGTTTCAGGGTTGCTATGATCTTACAGGATGATGAGATTCCAGAGGGCATGCTGAAACCTGAAGAAGTGTCAATGGTTGGGAAATAATTTTACAGTCAGGATTTGAAGTCAGGTTCCTGGACTAAAATCCAGAATTCTTTTTATTAAAAGTTATTGCCTCCTTCCAAAGTTTCTCTGCATTCCTCATATTCACTGTTTCCTATGACAAGATAACATTTGACAACATTTATGTGCTACAATTTATTCAGCCATTTCCTAGCTGATGGACAATCACTTTGTTTCCAGGATTTTTTTTTAATATCACAGAGGTGTTGCTATGAATATTTTGATATATTCTTTCTTTTGTCCTTTTTGTGGTATACGGCCAGCAATGAAATTTCTGGATGAAAGGATATATTCCATTTAGTGGTTTTTCCCACATACACAATTCAGAACTGTTGTCCAGAACGATTAGACTGTGCAGACAAGAGTATATTAATGTGTCATTTTCCTTACAGCCTCTCCAAAACATTTTCAGCTTTTATAATTTTTTTTCAAATTGCTGAGGATACACAGCTGATGGACATCTGCTTTGTATTCAATTCTTAGTTATCACAGAAAGTACTGCTATAAATATTTTGGAGGATATAGGGACTTTTTCCTTATTAATTCCTTCTTTGAGGTATAAACCCCTAACAGAAGTCTCTGGTCCAAAGGATATGGACATTTTAGTCATTTTATTCAAATAATTCCAACTTGCTTTCCCAAATGTTTCCATTAACAATGTACTAGTGTGTCTCTCTTCCCATATTCCTTCCCAAACTGACTGTTGTCATTTTTGGGGTCATTTTGGCCAATTTGTAGGATGTGAGATAAAGTTTAGAGTTGTTTTGATTTGCATATCTCTTATTATTAGTTTTTTGGGAGTATTTTTAAAAATGTGTTTCTGAATATTTTGCAGTTCTTTTGTGATTTGTTGTTTCATATCATTTGGGCAATGGTTTTAGTTTTATATATATATATATATATATATATATATATATATATATATATATATATATATATATTCATTGTTTATGCATCTTGGATCCTAAATCTTTATCTGAAAAATTTAATACAAAAATTTTTTCCCTTACTTAACCACTTCCCTTCTTATTTTATATACTTTAAAGTTATCTGTGTAAAAGCTTTTCAGTTTCAACTAATCAAAGTCATCTATTTTACTTTTTGTAATTTCTCTATTGCTTATTTGGTTAAGAACATATCTCTGGAACTGGAGCCAAGATGGCAGAATAAATGCAAGATCTTGGCCAAACTCTCCCCCAAACTAATCCAAATTCCTTTTAATAATGACTCTAAACACATTTTAAAGCATTAGAACTCACAAAAAGATGAAGTAGATCATTTTCCAACCAGAGGCGACTTTAGAAATTCAGTAAAAAAGGTCTGTGAGCTCAGGGTGGGAATCCAATGTGTAGCCCTAGTCCAGGGCATGCTGACACAGCCCCAACTCAGCCCCAGACCCACCCCTGCCCAACCTCTGAATCAGGGGCAGCACTGGTGGCTTTCAGATCTCTCAGCCCAGAGACACCAAAGAGGACCTGGAAGGTCAGCAGAAAAGGTCTATGCAACTAGAGTGGGACCCCAGTGCCTGGCCAGATGCCAGCTTCAATGAGGCAGGACCTCTGAATCAGCAGCAATGCTGGAGGCTTATGGACCTCTCAGCCTGGGGATACCAGGGGAAGCCTTGGAAGGTCTGTGGAAAGGGTCTCTGTCAACAAGGTGGGAGTCTGGTGTGCAGTCCTAATACATCCCTGGTCAGTGGAGCCCCAGCCCCAGCTGGAACACATCTAATAGCTCCAGGGCAGAAAAAAGTG
>JAJPUD010010671.1:0-37231 GCA_023553655.1 Myrmecobius fasciatus | reverse complement strand
AGGGTTGGAGTCGGCAAAGTGGAACAAGAGACAGCATACTCTATGGCGTGGTCATGAAGTTCGATTTATTGGCAAAAGCTTGTTCAAATTATTCAAGAAAGCTTGTGATTTTTATAGTCTTACAAAGTTAGGGTTCATTAGAGATAGGACAATTATTGGATAGGATCACAAAATTTTCTTGGGGCCCAGAAATTCCCAGGACCCCAGGTACAATGCTCCTTAGAAAAAAAGAGAATATATCCCAAAGAGATCTTAAAGGAAGGAAAGGGTCCCACATGTGCAAGAATGTTGGTGGCAGCCCTTTTTGTAGTGGCTAGGAACTGGAAACTGAATGGATGCCCATCAATTGGAGAATGGCTGAATAAATTATGGTATATGAATGTCATGGAATATTATTGTTTCCTAAGAAACAACCAGCAGGACGATTTCAGAGAGGCCTGGAGAGACTTGCATGAACTGATACTGAGTGAAAACAAGCAGAACCAGATCATCATTATACACAGCAGCAACAATATTACATGATGATCAACTCTAAAGGACATGGCTCTCTTCAACAAAGAACTGTCTCAAACCACTTCCAATTGTTCAGTAAAGAAAGCCATATACACCCAGAGAGAGGTATATGAAATGTGGACCACCACATAACATTCTTGTGCTCTTTATTGATGTTTGCTTGCATTGTGTTTCCTTTCTCTGATTTTTTTTTCTTATAGATAGGATTTTTCTTGCACAACAACTTCAAGTATTTTAACATTATTAACATGTAGTGGACTTCCTGCCATCTAGGGGAGTGGAGGGAACTGGGGGTAAAATTTGTAACGGAAAGCTTTGTAAAGATCAATGCTAAGGAACTACCCATACATATGTTATACAAGTAAAAAGCTTTAATAAAAAAATAAATTAAAAAAAAGATGGACTTTTTAAAAAGAAAAAAATTGTTTCCCTTAAAAATTATACTGACTGGGGCAGCTAGATGGTGCAATGGATAAAGCACCAGCCTTGGAATTAGGAAGACTTGAGTTCAAATGTGACTTCAGACACTTAACACTTTCTAGCTGCATGACCCTGGGCAGGTCACTTAACCCCAACTACTTCACAGAAGAAAAAAAAATTATATATACCTGAACTTGTACCATGACTTTGTGTGGAAATGATTTATTATATTACTCAACAAAAACTATCATACTGTTTAAATGACTTACGTGACTGATGCAGAGTAAAGTGAGCACAATCAAAAGGACAATTTATACAACAGCATTAAAATGACAACAACTTTGGAAGACTTAAGAACTAGAATCAACAACAAACACAACAATCAATCTCTAATCTAGAGGATAGATGGTGAATGCTACCCACACTCTCCAGAGAGCAGAGTAATAGACTCAGGATGCAGAAGGAAATGTTTTTTGGATATTGTCAATCAATGAGAGAATTTATTTTGTTTGATGATGCATATTTGTTACAAAGGTCTTGTTTTTGTTTTCCCATTGGGTACAAGGAAAGATAGGAGGGAAAGAAAATACTTGTTAAGATAAAAAATTAAAATTTTTAAAGAAAAAACATTTACCCCAAACTATATAAGCATGGCTTTTGGTCACTGTGACTTACAAAGAACCTAATAATCTTAAACCATTTTACAGATAGAGAAATGCTCTAAAAGGGACACCTTTGTCATAGTAGCAGTATGTAGGGCAAAGGTAACCAATCCTCTAAGTGAATTCTTGAGGCTTAACTGTAAGTAAATTAATTTAAAAGTAAATTACAGGGGCAGCTAGGTGGCGCAGTGGATAGAGCACCAGCCCTGAAGTCAGGAGGACCTGAGTTCAAATCTGGTCTCAGACACGTAACAGCTGTGTGACCCTGGGCAAGTCACTTAACCCCAATTGCCTCAGCAACAAAAAAAAAAAAAAAAAAAAAAAGAAAAAGAAAAAGAAAAAAAAAAGAAAGAAAAGTAAATTACATAGCTGATACTAGGGACAAGACTGAAATGAATGAAAAGGTCTCTCTCATCTGAACCCAAATAGTGAGGGTTGGAAAAATTTCTACTGGGGAGTGGAGTGGGGTGGAAGGCATTATGAATTGGGAGAAAAAAGTTTTGATAACCTAGCTGTATTATCAGCCAGGTAAGGTGAAGCCTTTTAAACAAAAGGTGATTGATTAGCATCTCCAGGCATGTTAGCTTAGGTGGTTCCACAAAAGAGAAATAACATTTTCTTGCCCCTAATAAAGGGAACAGATTACAGCTTCACAGATGGTATGTTGTCTTTAACATGTTATCACATGATTCTATCACAGCAGCTAAGTACATTACCAGCAGGTAAAAACAGAAACAAATTGGAAGGGTAGCAAGGCATAGTGGGCTGCCAGAAAAACACCCTGAAAAATGTTTCTTTTTCTGTTTTGTTCTTTGGGTTTTGGGGGTTTGAAGGTTTTTTGTTTTTATTTCTTTAATAGCAGCTTTTTTTTTTTCAAAATACACGCAAAGATAATTTTCAACATTCATCCTTGCAAATCCTTGTTTTTTTTGTTTTTTTTTTATTAAAAGCTTTTTATTTACAAAATATATGGGTGATTTTTCTACATTGACCTTTGCAAAACTTTTTTTTTATTCCAAGCTTTTCCCCTTCTTCCCCCCACCCCCCACCCCTAGATGACAGGTAGTCTAATACATGTTAAATATGTTAAATTATATGACAAATCCAATATATGTATATATATCTATACAGTTATCTTACTGCACAAGAAACATCAGATCTAGAAAGAGAGAAAAAAAAAAAACAACCTAAAAAGGAAAATAAAATGCATGGAAATATTCACAGAAAGCTTTAAAATGCTGTGTTGTGGTTCACACTCAGTTCCCTCAGGCCTCTCTCTGGATGTATATGACTATCTTCATCGATGAACAATAGGAACTGGTTTGAATCACATCATTGTTGAAGAGAACCATGTCCATCAGAATTGATCATCCTATAGTCTTGTTGCTGTGTACAATGATCTCCTGGTTCTGCTCATTTCACTCAGCATCAGTTCATACAAGTCTCTCCAGGCCTCTCTGAAATCATCCTGCTGGTCGTTTCTTATAGAACAATATTCCATAACATTCATATACCATAATTTATTCAGCCATTCTCCAATTGATGGATATCCATTCAGTTTCCAGTTTCTAGCCACTACAAAAAGGGCTGCTACAAACATTCTTGTACATGTGGGTTCCTTTCCCTCCTTTAAAATCTCTTTGGGATATAGGCCCAGTAGAAACACTGCTGGGTCAAATGGTACCTTGCAAATCCTTGTGTTCCAAATTTTTCTCCTCCTCTTTCCCCCCCCTCCAGACAGCAAGCAATGTAATACACATAAAATATATGCAATTACTTCTTCTATACATGTTGCACAAGAAAAATCAGAGCAAAAAGGAAAAGGAATGAGTAAAAAAACAAAAAGCAAGCAAAGAACAAAAAGAGTGAAAAAACTATGTTGTGATCCACATTCAGTGCTCTCTCTGGATGCAGATCATTGTCGAAAAGAGCCATGTCTATCACAGTTGATCATCATATAATTTTGTTGTTGCTGTGTACAATATTCTCTTGGTTCTACTCACTTCATTTAGAATCAGTTCATGTAAATCTTTCCTGGCCTCTGAAAAATGTTTCAAAAATAACACCAACCTTTCTCAAAAAAGCAAGTTCCCTTCCCCACTAGCATTAGCTATACCCTTTTGTATAATGGTGCTTCAGAGAGAGAGTCAAATGATTCTCTTGCTTGATTTTGTTAAATACTTTGCTATTAAATTAAATGCTTTTCTATTTGATTAAGCTTCTGCATTGTTTGCTGGTGGATCACCATCACTGCCCAATAATTACCCTAAACACTTCACATAAATATAACATGATAAAGAACACCCTATCAGAACCTTTTCCCCTATCAAAAGCTAATAACAAATGGCACGATTTGCTTTCTCAATGGGGGTGGAGGGAAGAGGATATAGAGAAAGAGAATTTGGAATTGAAAACAGTTTAAAACAGAGACAAAAAAAACCCAACTTTACAAATATTACCTCATGTTATTTATATTTAAACAACTCTAAGATGAATGAAAGATAATATGATGAAGAATGATGCCTGGATCTTGACATATGGACTGGGGAACTAATACTCATCACACCTGTTAGCCCAAAGCTTTCTCTTCTTTGTGTATGGGGGGGAGGGTGGCAGTTGGAATTAAATGACTTGCCCAGGATCACAAAGCTACAAAATATTAAAACATCTGAGGGTGGATTTGAACTCAGGTCCTCTTGACTCCAGGGCTCTACTACAACAACTGCTCCTAAGTAATTTCTTAAATAACTGGTGATATAGATCATACATGTGACTTCTAAATTGAGAATATTGAGAATAGGAATAAAAGTGTTATGAGGAAAAAATTATATTGTGACCCACACACCATTGGTTAATGGCTGAGACCCCAAGCAAGAGTCCTACATAAGAATCATTATTGTAATCTCCCTCCTCCCATCACAAAAAAAAAAAAAGTTTAATAGTATGTTTCTAAAGGTCAACCTGACAAAGATCACAAAACCTGAGAGTTGGAAGGGACCCCAGCAATTATTTAACCCAACTTATGAATTTCTATACTGGCCCAAATGCTATTCGACTGATGCTCTCTGTATGTGTGTGTGTTTGTGTGTGTGTGTCTTTCTCTCATTCACTCAGTGAGCTGCATACCACTTTTTGCATTAATTGTTTCTTTCATATATGCAATACTTAGAAATGTATTTGTTGCCTTTTTAGAGTATAAGCTACTCTTGAGGACAGGGATTTTTTCTTTTTTACTTTTCCAGTACCAATAGTAAATGCTTAGTGAGTGATACTAATAAGAATATGTAGTACTGGTAATATATTTTATAATAAATATTGGGTCACCAATTGATAAATGGTCAAAGAATATGAACAATTTTCAGAAGAATAATTTAAAGCCATTTCTAGTCATATGAAAAAATGCTCTAAATTACTATTGATTAGAGAATTGTAAATTAAGACAACTCTGAGGTTCTACTTTACCTCTTTCAGATTGGCTAAAATAAGAAAAGACAATAATAAATGTTGGAGGGGATGTGGGAAAATTACTGCATAATTGGTGGAATTGTAAACTGATCCAACTATTCTGGAGAGCAATTTGTAACTAGCCCAACAGGCTATAAAACTGTGCATACCATTTGATCCAGCACTCTCAATACTGTGTCTGTAACCCAAAGAAGTCATAAAAGAAGAACAAGGAGTCACACGTGCAAAAATGTTTGTAGAAACCCTTTGTTTGTAGTGGCAAGAAACTGGAGTGAATGCCCATCAGTTGGGGAATGGTTTATGGTATATGAATGTAATGGAATTTTATTGTTCTATAAGAAACAATAAGCAGACTCATTTCAGAAAAGCCTGAATAGACTTACATGAATTAATATTGAGTGAAATGAGCATAACCAAGAAAATACTGTATACAGTAACAAGATTATTATGTGATGATCAACTGTGATGGACTTGGCTCTTTTCAACAACACAGTGATTGAAAGTAATTTCAATAGAACTGGGATGGAAAATGCCATCTGCATCAAGGGAGAACTATAGAAATGGAATGTGGATTAAAGCATAGGGTTTTCACCTTTTGTTTATATTTTTTTTCTTGCTCCTTGTAGTTTTTTCCCCTTTTGATCTGGTTTTTCTTCCACAACATGACAAATATGGAAATATGTTTAAAAGAACTGCACATATTTAACATTTCAGATTGCTTATTATCTTGGGGAGGAAGAAAAATTTGGAACACAAAGCCTTACAAAAATGAATGTTGAAAACTATCTTTACATACATTCAGAAAAATAAATTACAATTGAAATAAAATATATATATATATATATATATTAAGTTGCAAAGGGCAATCAAACTTTTTTTTTTTTTTTTTTTTTGCTGAGGCAATTGGGGTTAAGTGACTTGCCCAGGGTCACACAGCTGTTACGTGTCTGAGACCACATTTGAACTCAGGTCCTCCTGACTTCAGGGCTGGTGCTCTAATCCACTGCGCCACCTAGCTGCCCCTGGGCAATCAAACTTTGATCCAGTAATATAACTACTAGGTCTCTATTCCAGAGATCATTAAAAAAGGGAAAAGGACCTACATGTACAAAAATATTAACAATTTTTTTTGTGATGGCAAAGAATTAGAAATCGAGGCAATGTCCATCGAAGTGAAGAATGGCTAAATGCATTGTGATATATGAATGTAATAGAATGCCATGCTTTAAGAAATGATAAGCAGGCAAATTTCAGAAAAAAACTGGAAAGACTTACATGATCTGATGCTGAGTCAATGAGCAGAACCAGACCACTACTGTATACAGTAACAGCAACACTGTGAGATGGATCAACTAGGATAAACTTAGCTCTTAGCAATACAATGATCCAAAATGAATTAAAAAGGTTCATGAGGGAAAATAATGTCCAATTCCAGAAAAAGAACTATGGAGTCTGAATGCAAATTGTACTATTTTTACTTTTTTTGTTTTTTTGTAGATTTTCCCTTTTGTTCTGTTTCTTCTTTCACAACATGGTTAATGTGGAAATGTTTCCATGATTGCACATTATGCCTTCTTGGGGAGGGATAAGGAAGAAAAATTTGGAACTCAAAATATACAAAAAATAAATGTTGAAAACTATCTATACATTTAAGTGGGAAAAAATACTATTTACAAAAAAAAAAGAAAGAAAAGAAAAAATATTGGGTCACACAACCCTGTCAGAGAATTAGGCAAAAGTTATGGAAAAAATCTCAGAGATTACAGTATCTGAGAGTCCAAGTACTACTGGAAGAGCTAAGATTTGATAAGTCTCAATGTTCCAATTCCAAATGCATTATTCTTTCTACTTCATCATACCCCTTTTTATCCACCCCCTCTTATACTTGATTTATGCCTAGATTACATATACTGAAAAATGCAAATGCAAAATTAGAACAATGGTGCATTTAAAAACAAGATGAATAAAAATTTGTTTAAGTGACAGAAAAAGGCACACTGGACACCTGCCACAAGTTAGGGCAAATGAAAAATGAACTTATTTCAAAGCTTTTTAGTGGTTAAGACAAAAGAAAAAGTTAGTTACATAAATCTCACTGGATTTAGCATTATAAAACCTGGGCTTTTAGGTAAGTTGGATGGATATTACCTTTGACTATAGTTTTTACAAAATTTTTTTACAAAAATAAGAAAAAGTTTATTCATAGATAGCATTTAATTATTCTTTTTACTCTATCCTAATAATAGCACTGTAGATGAGGATATTGAAGCAGATAAGAGCCAGGTGACTTGACTGTGATTACACAGCTAGTAAACATCTATAGCTACACAAATCTCTCCAATTCCAGGATCAGGTTCTATCCCCTGTGTCATACAGCTGCCAATGAATTGTGTTAAATAGTGAGGAGTACAAAAATGAAACGAATAGTCTCTTCCCTGCATGGAGCATGTTATGTTGTTCTGTCACAGCCAACTCTCTGTGATTCCATTTGGGATTTTTTTGGATTTCTTTCTCTAGCTCATTTGAAGGATGAGGAAACTGAAGCAAACAAGGTTAAGTAATTTGTCCAGGTGTCTGAGGTCAGGTTTGAACTCGGGAAGATAAATTTTCCTGACTCCAGGCCCAGTACTCTATATACTATGGTGTCAACTAGCTGCCAGTAATTCAGATGCAAGGCCTCAAACAGTCAACCATTTTTCTTCCCTGTCCCTCACTTCATTTAATCATTTGCCAAATTTCATCAGCTTCATTTCCACAATATTGCTTGCATCTTTTCCCCAGTCTTCACCCAGCCATCTTCACTCCTAAATTACTAATTGTTCTTACTTTCCAGTTTTTGTCCTATTATACAGTTGCCAAAATTGTTCCTAAAAAACAGATCCAATCACATCAGTCAGTGGTTCTCTACTGCCTCTAATAAAAATTTTAAAATCTCCGAGAATTCTCCTTATCAAACTGACCAAGGAGCTGTTCCATATCTCACCTTTATGTCTTTATATAACTGGACTATACATTCTTCCTTACTCAGACTTTCTAGCTTCCCACAAAACAGAGATTAGGTGCTATCTCCTCTAGACTTTGTCAAATCCCTACTTGTTTGTTCCATTTCCCGATAGCACTTTGTATTTAATTACAATCAATCCAACAAGTACACTGATTCTGTGACCTCAATGTTCAAAGACCTTGAGGTAAAAAAGCACTTAACCATCATTTAGTCCCTTTCAATCAAATATATTTCTAGATTCCTCATCTTTGATGTTTACATTTCAAAATATCTTCCTAGACTTGGACTATCAGAAATGCCTTCAATTCTATTTTTCCCCCAATAGAATTCAACAGTTTAGTACTTCTTGTTTACAAGACTCTTCTCTTGCTTTGTCATATGTTGCAAAGTTTTTTCTTTTACAATTGCAGTATAGTCTTGTGTAATTTTGCTATCTTAATTCTTTCTATGTTTGTAATTATTTTTTCCCCTGTAAGCTCTGGATATTGTATTTTTAACTTTTTTTTTTAAATCTGCCAGTAGAATGTTTTCACTTTTTCCTCTTGTTATAGTTCTGAGCAGTCTTCATTTATAATTTTTTTAAACATGAAACATTATGTAAACAAAGTCCTATACTTCCATCTGGTCTTGTTTTGTTTTTGGTTTTTTTTTTTTTTTTGACAGGTTATTCACACATTCAATTTTTTTTTACTTTATTCTAGTATTTATCACATGAAATTATCAAATTCTATTTGTTCCTTTCTATTTTTCAGGGGACATTACTTGATTTAACATTTTCCACCTTCTGCTATAAGCTATCTATTTTTGTTCCTCAAAAGCTCCAATTTCTTCTTTTATCTTTATTCAATTTCTCCCATACACTGTTTGGAGAGTCTTTTCAAAAGATTATAAGAGGAAAATGACAAATATTGAAAGGGCTATGTGAAAATAGGTATGCTGGAGTGCACTGTTAATGGAGGTATGAATTGGTATTCATCATGAAAAGCAACTTAGAACACAAGCAACCTGTGCATACTCTTTGAATTAACAAGCCTATACTCCAAAGAGGTTAAAAAACAAAAAAGTTCTACATACATTTTTATAGTAGCTCTTACCACAGAAATAAAAAATCAGAAACTAAAAGGGTATCCTCCAGATGGGGAATTAGCTAAAACAAAGTATGGTATATTTATGCACTGGAATATTGTATCACAAGGAATGATAATATGGACAATTATTTCAGAAAAAACTATTAAGATTTTTACAAATCAATACTGAGCCAAGTAAACAGAACTAGAACAATTTATCCAGTAATATCATAGGAAAAAAAAAAACAATTTTGAAAAACTTTAGAACTCCAGTCAATGCACTGAGAAAAAAGAATGTACCATTCATCTCCTTACAGAGATGTAATTTAATTTAAAATGCAGATAGACACATTATTGGAATCGGCATACAGAAATGCATTTTGCCAAATTATGCAGATACCTAGTGAGGTATTTGTTTCACTGTTTTGGGCTTTAAATTTTTTTTTTTTCATTGTTAGTAGGGAGATAGGAACACGGGAGGGATAAATTAACAACAAAAAAAAAGTTACTTTAAAAAAGGTAATCCATTCTTTCAAAAACTTTTACATAGTATGGAGTCACTGTTCTGAGTTTATTTCTTGGGCTTCTCTTAATCTACAGACTTGTTCTTTCCATTTGTTTTCCTCTATTAGCTAACATCTCCAACTTTAGTTCTTGGATTTGGACTTTGTGTCAAGGCCAGGACTATCTGGATGGTGTCCTAAGTCCCTGTCTCCTTCCCTTACCTCATTTTCTTCCAGCCTTGGCCTAGGATAGCATCCTTGGACCAGGCTTCAAATTTCTGCATCAATGTTAAGTCTTCTACCTCAGCCCCTTGCTAGCTCAATACGAGCATCAGTCTGAGCCCACCTCCATTTCTTTCTGCTACAGTCATTGAACACTGGCTCTATCCTTCAGACTGGCACTAACAACTTCTTATCAGGGATCAATGTTGGCTTCAGGCTCCTGGAGGTGTCCAAAGTGGGTGCTTCCTAGAAGGCTTAGTTTCTCCAACTCCTTACACAACTATATGGGAGCTGGCTTAGTCTTCTGCTATGCCTCTGATAGGATGAAACTCAAGACCCTGCTAATTTTGGATGCCCTGGAAAACTCTGCAGACCACTGACCATGTTTTTATGCAGACCTGGAACGCTTAATGTCATTTTTCTTTTCTTGTGTTGAATCTTTACTCTTTCATCTTCCATGCTCTTTCTCATCTTTGCTAAGGTATCTCTCAGGGGACTCCAATTTGGTTAGAACCTTGCATGTAATTTCCAGAAATCATGAAGTAGTATGTCCAAGGTGATAAATCTTATTAAGCAGAAAACATGATTCAAATCCAAGTTTTCCAATTCTAAATAACTCTTTGCAAAAGTGCAGTTCCTTCTAAAATCTGATGTTTCTGAATGATTTTCCAGAGATAAACCAAGTAAGTTAGCAGGGCCAGGATTCAAATCTCAGGTGCTCAGACACCTTAAATCCTGTCCCTCCCCCTTACCCTCAAAAGAACTTCAGTACAAGCTGGAGTACCTGGAGAGGCCTGCCTTATAAAAGTGAGCTACTAAATGGATTCAGTAGCCAACTATATTGACTTATTGGGTATAGTTGTTTAACCATATTCACTTTACTGCCTGGAAAATGTATCTTAACTACAAATTTACACCTAGTTAAAAAGCAGCTGAGCTCTAATGTAGAAACCTGGGATGCTAAAGCAGATAGGACCTTACAAATTGAGTCCAAGTCACCTGCAGATGAAGATAAACAGTGCTTTCAAGGTAAAATAACGAGTCAATGGAGGAGCATCAGTCTGTATTGGGGGGGGGGAGGGGAATCATTAACCATGACGAAATGCTTCAAAATACCGACAATGTCCTTCACATTCAACAGACCTACCCAATAAGCTCACATTCTTGAGATTACTCAAGAGTTCAAGATAATAAAATAATTCCTCCCATGTCAACTACTTCTTAACTGGAGAACATGACCAAGAATCTAACAGAAACAGATTTGTTGGAAAGGACTTTTAAGGAATTAGGAAGCCCAATCCTCTCAGATTTCTCATGTGAGCTAAATAATTTCTTCAGTGGTAGACTAAGAATTTGAACCCAAACTAATTCCAAATAAAGCGCTGTTATACTATTATCATCCCTCAGGGTGGTACTAGCAGGTGAATTATCAGTAAGAACAGCACAGTGCAGAACAGATTAGTCGGGCTCAGCATACCACTAAGAACACATACATGTACCTTTTTCCCCAGGCTAAGCCGTTATGTTTCATAAGACTATTTGCAAATAAATGATAAAGTATTCAATAAAAAACTGATTAAATAGTCGAACAGATAAATGTGGCCAAGTGAACCATACAGGGTTTCTGCTAGTGGGATGATCAGTGCTTTTACAAAGCTTCTGTAAAAAAAAAAAAAAAAAAAAAAACCTAAAACCCAAAAGTTTCTACCTTCCATTTTAAATGTCTCAAGGAAACAAAAATATTTTTATAAGGATTTTTATACTGGGATCAACTAGCCATGAAGTCTATCTACATCATATATTAAGTAACCTGCTCTTTTGTTTCATTTTCTCCCTCATGTTCTAAATGCAAGAGTTGGTCTACTGGACAGTTTTTTAACACAATAAAAAATATTTAATACTTACTAAATGCGAAGCACCATACAAAGGGGGGTGGGAAGAAATATCAATCAATAAACATAAAGTTTATTTAACAATAAAAGTTCCTACTATAGGCTAAATGAGAACTAGAATTTAAAAGGGCTAGGGAAGGTTTCTACAGAAGATGCATTTTAGTTAAAACAAAGGAAGCCATATTAGCCAGCAAGCGGTTATGAAGAATAATTCTAGATATGGGGGAACTTCAGAGAAAATGCCCTGGGCTGCTCTGGATTGAAGGGGAAGTGTCAGGGAAAAAGTAATGTTATGGGCAGAGAGGGTTAGATTTGTAAGAACTTTGAATCCTGGAGAATTTTGGATTTAATCCTGAAAGCAATAGGAAGCCACTGAAGTTATGGATTAGTTGCACATGCTTTAGGAAAATCACTTTAATGGCTGGAGGATGAAGACTTGAGGCAGGCTGATCCATCAGTAGGCTATTACAATATAGTTCAGATGTAAAAAAAAAAAAAAAAAAAGGCCCATACTAGAATGAAAAGTAAAAGAGGGTTTGTTTTTTTTTTTGGGGGGGGGGGGGCAATGTGATTGAGATGTTGCAAGGACAAAATTGAAAGGCCTTGGCAAAAGTTTGAATGAAGGAGAGTGCACTGGGAGGATGGTGATGCCCTATATGAAGGTAAAAGTGAAGAAAGCTTAGGAGGAAAAAAAAAAAGTTATGGATATGCTGAGATTATCTACTGGAAAATTGTTCATGTTGAAAGGCAATTAAAGATGTCACATTAGAGGTCAACAGAGGTTAGGGAAAGAGAAAAGTAAGATGACAAATCCATGGTATCATAATGGATTATCAACTGAATAACAGGACATTGGAGGAGAGGAGGGCGCAGGACAGAACAGATCTGAGCAGTCAGATGAGTATGAAAATCAATAAAAAATAAACAGAAGGGTCTAGTTGAGTCAAGACTATTATACATTTGGTTTCATTACCAAAGAAATCAGTGCCAATTTTGGAGACTGCAATTTCAGTGACATATGGTAGGATGCCACATTGTATTTTAAGAGGTTGAGACAGAAGAAATCAGAGACCTATTGTGTCAAGTTTAGCCACAAAAGAGCAGCAATATAAGATATTTTTTGTTTTGTTGAAGACAGACATGTTTAGAGCCATAGAGAAAATAAGTGAAAAAGGGAGCAATCTGTTAAAGTGAGATAGAATTGCTGAAGCACTAGAGGGATTAGTCTCTCATCATGGGGTGGAAGTAGTGGCAGAAAATGTGATCTGGAGGGGAAAATAGAAGCTCAGAATGAATAGCCTCAAATTTTTTCCTGAAAAATATGTTCTAGACAGTGGAGAGAACCAGAAGCTTGAGGGATGAAAAGATCTGAAAGGGATACTGCGGAGTTTCTAGTTGTGTCCGATTCATGAACCCACCTGTAGTTTTCTTGGCTGAGATACTAAATTAGTTTCCATTTCCTTCTCCAGCTCATTTGGCAATGAGGTAAGTGGGGTGAAATGACTTGCCCAGTTACTGTGTCTGAGGCTAGATTTATACTCGGGTCTTCCTGACTCCAGGACTATCTGTTCTAACAAAAAACTCATTGCTGAAGCAAGTATAGGACTGTCCTGGGGCAGTGAAAGCACAGGTGAAGTTGTGATTTGTTCAGAAACAATGCATGATTTTCTCCACCTTTTTTCAGCAGCATGGTAAAAGATGGCATCTTGGAAGTGACACAAAGCTGATCCTTGGCAAGGGACAAACAGCAAAATGAAGGGGCTAGACACACACAAGTGTAGAACTTAACTGGTTCACTACATGGTCAAGATAAGGGTGACTACTGCAGAAATAGCCTGGAAAAGAGGTTCTATCAATTGCAAGCAATGTGGACAAAAATGGGAGCTTTGTACGGGATGAAGTGGACATCCAATAGATTGTGGTTATAGAGAAGATCTGAGAATTCCTTAACATCCTGCAACATCTGCTGGTATTAGTAAGACCAAATATATAACTGGATTGTGGAGAGGTCATGGGAAGTGAAGTCAAGTAACTGAGGAGTTGGGGGATTTGTCAGACTTGATACATACAAGTTTCTTAAGGCTGGGAGTCGGGAAGCACAAAAAATTGTGAGGATGTTTGGTGTTTTATAGACAACAGTTATCAAGACTTTGGGTGACAAACTTGAATATCATGAACAAAGTTCATTGAGGAAGAGTACCTCAAAGTGGCCACAGATCCAACTCAAATTTGATAGGATTGAGGAAAGATGCAATCAATACTGTAAACTGTGGCCAGAGCTTGTGTCATGACAAGTTTCTGTAAACGAATGTGGTTAGGTCTGCACTGTGACAATTGAGCTGGCAGAGTGGATTACAGATTTATGGCAGAGCAAGGACCTATTGCACTCATTAAGGCATGAGGTGATAAAAGGTCCCCACCAGTGTCAAAGAACGACGGCATGTAGCTGAGATGCCTACCTTTGGGATACTGTATGGAATTTAAATAAATGCATTATTTATTGGACAACCAGATAACGAACTGAAATCTTTTGAAAGCTTGAAGGGATGATACACCTAGACTACAGTGGCTTAAAAAGCTAGAGACAAACAAGTGATAGACTCTGAATACAATTATTTTCCAGAGAACAGTCTACATACTCAATACTTTTTAACTGGATACTAAGCTGTCAGCTTGCACTTTACTAGCAGTCTTTAAAAAAAAAGTCACCATACTAAAGAGAATTTAAGTGAATATATTCTGAAAAATGTTTCAGTAGGAATTATATAAAGAAGCAAACAGTGAGGTTCAGCAAAAATGGTATACCCATTACCCTTCATATTAAGGCCCACCTTACCTCATTTCTTACATCCTGCAGTTGCTGGCCTGGAGAAATGAACACACACCCCATTTGGGAAGAATTCTAATCTAGCGATATGGGTTCCTCTCCTTTGGCCAAAATGTTTTAATCCCATTCCAAGGTGTCAAGAACAATTAATCATCCTAACTAGTTAAGATATGGTAGCAGGATAAATGGAGACTTAGGCAGTTTAAAGTGAGCAAGGTATAAAAGCCTAAGCAAAAGGGGTTTTTTAAATATACAATGACATTCAATTAGAAAATCCTAGATCAATCAAAAGTATAAGGGAAAATGTCAGCAATATAGCTAAGACTGTGCCTAATCTCAATAAACTGCAGTGAAAAGAGCACCCAAATAGAATCAAATGTCCTCATCTGTAAAATGAAGATAAAATATTCTGAGGTATTAGAAATTAATAACCTATTATTCATCTCAAACCTCAGAAAATAACTATTCCACAACACTGGAACTTTTCTTGAAAATACTTGAGGAAAAGTGGCATAATGAATAAAAAGATTAAGTCTTTGAATTATAAGACCTTAAGTCCTGTTTCTTTATACTGGCATTATGACCCTGGGTAAGACCATTTGACCTCTCACTTTCGTGAACAAATTTTGGGCTCTTATGGAGCAATCATCAATTTGCATTGGAAGTTTCCATACTAGAATTAGACAATGCTGTGGTTAAATTTAGCTTGGTGAATGAAAACATATTTAGTATTAACAGTCCTACTAAAAATTCCTTAAGCTCTCAGGACTTATATAGGAAAGCATTATCAATCATCAAAAAATTGTACTATGGACAGGGCTTTGTCATCCCAAGCAAGAAGTTATGCTCTTGAAGTTATCTGCATTATTAGTAGCGACTGATTGCAGCCCTGATTAAGGAAGTTCAAAATATTTACAATTTCACATTTTGTTATTGTCCCCAAACAAATAAGCAACACAGACAAAAGAAGTAAATCCATTTCATTTAATCGTTGTACACATATGCTTCTGTAAATGTTAAGACACATATACAAAGATTTAAATCCCAAATTAGGAATTCTAAATTTTCATTAATTATGCAATGTGGTCACTGGCCATGGCAACCACTACATGCATTTAAAGACATACTTACCAAATTTGCACTTTCTGTAATACTTATCTAGGAAAGGACACAGTGCTTTCAAGTTTTATTTCATTAAAATCTTAAGACACAACCCAAAGAGACAGGTTTTTTCATTTAGTGCCAGTTCCAGGAGATATAATTCCAACACATTCAGAAAATGCTCATTTTCTGGGGATTTGTTTTTTTTTTCTTTCTTTCTTTGTATAACCACCATTTCTGGGTACCAAAAACTCCAGAGTGTCATTTCTGTCAAGGGTTCACAAAATCACAGCAGGGAATTCATAAGAGGAAAGCACGATTAACAAATGCTGGCAATATACCAGGCTGTAAGCTAAAAAAAAAAAGTCAATTTTGCTAACATTGGGTAGAAAACAAGGAGCAGAAGGTAGCACAATTACATTGATATATTCAGGCTAGTTACACCAGGCAAGACTCTGGTAAAAATAAATCACTAAAGGTATCTACTTTTGTGTAGAATTAGTGCTATGAAGAAATAATACCTGTGAAATGTTCATGTCTAAGAGAACTCCAAAAATAAGTAAAATATTTAAATGACTTCACATTCAGCTAGGCCCTTTCAAAACCCTATCTAAATTTAAATGTTAAATTTGTGTCATTTCTGTACACTCACTTAAAAATGAACTAAAACTTATTTCTCCTTATTACCTGAACAAAGTAGGATACAACTCACCCATAACCAGCTCTACACCAGACAAAACTAAATTTACTCAATATATTAAAAGCCTTGTGTAAAATAAGTGCCTTTTTTCCCCAAAATGAAATATTTTAGATTTCTTAACCTATCTTTCAAAAGAATAGTGGGGAAAATGTTAAGCCATGCAATATCACCTTCTTAATGCTCCTGGTTTTAAAGTAAATCCTATAAGTCCACGTACCCTCCTTAAAAAAAAAACTACAAGCATGTGGTGCCTTAAGTTAGTTCATTTTTTAAAAATGTAAAACTTGAAATAAAAGTGTAAAATGGTACTCACCAGGAAGACAGCTTGTATAGAGATAGTTTTAAGGAAAACCAAATCTCCACTGTATCTACTCCATTTCTTAAATACAGTTTAAACTGTGAAAGCCAGGGAACCTTTACCCTCAGGTAATTTCATAAGAAACAACAGTAAGTGATCTTATTTAAAAAATAAAAATAAAATAAAAAAAATCACATTACCCCAGATAATTCTAGATTTTTTTCAACCAAACACGACTCATCTGTGAAATCATAAAAGGCAACCGTTTTCAAATAGTTATAACTCCAATTTAACAGGAGCACAAGGCTAGCTAAATTATCTACACAATTTAAATTTTCCAAATTTTTATAAGGGAAAAACCTTAAGTTTATAAATGTAGCTTCAAGAGATGAAGTCCTATAAATTCTTTGTATTCCCCTCTCAAAGCCTCTCCCCCCAAAATTTTCTACAGTAACGAATGTGAAAGGCAGACATCTTAATCAAATCTCAAGATTGGGAAAGAAGAGGGGAATTTAAGCCTCTGAAAAATAAATGCTTTTTTAATTCCCCGATATCTTACAGTCATATTAATATAGCTTATCTATGTAGCATAAAGATTCATTTCTTCATACTACTCCCAATTCCCAGAATAAGTCACACACACTCTTAAAGAACCAAAAAAATGAGCAATATTTTAAGGAGAAAAAACTGAACATGGTTAGCATCATTTCAAGCCCTTGGTAAAATAAAAACCGTATGTTAAAATATATATACATATATTATTTCCCACCCTTAAGTTGTCACACTTGCAGCATCTGCCTGAATTTCCTGATGTAGAGTTTCACATTTACTTAAATGTAATGAATGAGGTTTTATGCTGTGCTTTAGTAAAGGTAAAAAACTACCCAAAAATGGAACAGTAACATCAAACTGAGGTATATTTTATGCAAATAAGCAAAAAAGTTAATGCTTCTTTGTAGCAAAACTATAAAACATCTATACTCAAAGTATACTCTTTTAATGTTTTCTTTCTTATACCTATATATACCATTTGGTGTTTCCTAAGCTGTAGAGAGTTAACATTTTTTCCAAGATTTCAAGCCACACTGATATCTTAAACAAAGGGAGAATGCAAGAAAGATTGTAGAGAGGCTCAAACAATAGGTGAATCCAAACTCTGCTTTCCAGTACTTGAGCCATGGCCAAACAAAACTATTACTGCCTTTTCCTTTCATGAAGAACACATGTATGTTGGGTCAACCACAAAGAGCCAGATCATAAGGGAGCATCATTATAACTTGACCTCAACTCAGTAGGCCTAGAACTGCTCTTGCCCCCAAATGTGTTTTTACATGTCCAAAGCAGCCAATACTAGATGTAGTAAAATTTCTTTAACTAGAAGGCTTTTTTTTTTTTTTTAACTTGTGTGGTTATATGGATATGTTTGAAAACAATATTTCAAATAGGAACATCAGGTACTTACAGATTAAACTAACCTGTACTGGCAGTGCTGTGGAATTTTTCTTCTCTACCAGTAAGTAGCAAATGCTGAAATTCTGCTGCTAGTTAACAAAAACACAAATTGTATTAAACTGAGGAGTTCAATCCATAGTTATAAAGTCAATGTGCATTAAATTTCCTCAGAGCCTGTTTTAAACATTAGTTATTTCTCTAAATGCCACAAAATCACTTTACATGGGCTATTAAATTTGGTGTGATCTGATCTGAATAATGGAACAATGATTTCTCCTGACCGATAGTAATTTTGATTTAGGGAAGTTATAAAGCAATTGTGTCTACAGGAGCAGAATCTCAAGAGAGAAAACTTATCAATTAAAGAAAATTCTACACCACAGACAAGTGACTTTTTTTTTAAACTGTCAAAAAACTTAAGTTGACATCAACAAGACTTCTGATTAGTTTCAATTAGAAAAAAAAATATTTGCTATGTCATTCTAGTTAAAGGTCTTTCCTATGAAAAAAGAAAATCTTTTTCTCCCCTATAATGTCTTTACCCTTGTCCACATTAGTCATTGATTAGTTTTAGTCTGTGATGATAGTGGGTGCTATTACTTTTACTTCCTCTACATTCAAATTGATAATTTCTTCCCTTCTTCTAATTTAAAGTGTTATACTGTGTATGAAGCAAATATTAAGAAAACTTTGTTAAGATGCAAACAATTTCCCCAAAATGACCAAAAATTATTTCATCAGTTTGGAAACACAAAACCAAATGCATAGTCTTGCTAATTATTGGATCAATGAGAATTATCACCATTAAAAAAAAAAATCCTTTAGCAAGATGCAGAAAATAATCCATCTTTCCCCCCAACTATGTGATTTAAAAATCAAGACACAGAGGATTTGTCCAGAACTATACAAATATCAAAGGTTCGTTGGAGTTAAGGGGAGATCACCATTGTTCTTTATTTTATCCAAATAGGACATCACAGTACTACTCAGTGCTAAATTCCCAAACCTTTCCATAAATTTAATCAAAGTTCTACAATTAAAGGCAAACCTTGAGGAGGCTCTAAATAATCACCCTAGTGGTAAAACCTCTTAACATATCAAGTAATACTAGGAGATCAGAACAAATGCAAAAATGGTTTGCCCACTACACTCATATATATGGCAAAACTATGTATCTTGTCAAATGTTTACACACACCTTATTACTGCATCCATAAATGGCAATTTAGCATCAATAAGTCAAAAAATAGCTTTCAATGAAAGTGATAAGCAATCAACAATTAAGGTTGATTTACTTACATGCACTTCCCTTGCAGTTACCTTGAGTAATCTGATTACATGTGGCATTTAAATTCCATGTTCCTAAAATTTTAAATCTTTCTACCTATCATACCTTGATGAAGAAATTCTTCAACTAATCTATTTATTCTTGAATAAGCACTGTTCAAGGCCACTATTATAGGTTCAAAGTAGGTGCATCCTAGTTAACCAGCATAAAGTATCCTCTTTCGATCTACATTTAGGTCTTTAAATCACTTTAAAAAAAATACACATCAGATTTTAGATAAACAAGTTGGGATGACTAACAGATTTTCAGAGTAGTGGATACTCAACACTGGGAAGAGAAGCAGGGAAGGCGGGTGGAGGTGGAGGGAACGGAAAAGGGAGGACAATTCTTCTATAGGGCCAAGAACAAATCTATTTACAAAGGCATTCTGCTTCTGTTAGTAAGACAGCAACATTCCAATGGATCATTTTATAGTGTAGCACTTTCACATGCCACACACACTCTTCATTTCCAACCAATGCTAGGTTCACAAGAACAGGAAAAAAAACTACAAAAGCTTGAATAATGATATGAAGATGATGGTGAATTGTAAATGTCAGAGAAGTCCAAAAAGAAGCTTACTTCCCCATTCTTTATTACACATTCATATGAATATGATCCATAATGGGAGGGGAGGGGGGAGTTGTGGAAAAATATATTTTAGTAATTCAGCATCAACCGCAAAATTATAAGCACTGACAATGTGCAAGGCACTGTACTAAATGCTATAAAAAGCTAAGTGCTTCTGATTTTTAAATGGGATACTTTACATATTACATAAGGCATAATCAGGTGACTGCTACACTATGAAAACCACACGATGACAGTAAATGATTGCAGTTCTGTGAAAGGGGAAAATTCAAATCATAGTAGTTAATTGCCAGAAATGCAATCAACAAAACATTTACTTACAAATTTTCATCAAGTTCTCAGAGGCAAAATCTGAAAACTTAAGATTTCATGCCTCCTTTTGATCTAAAACTGTTAACTTGAAGAATTACAGGAAAAGAAAATCAAATCCAGAGCATTCAGATTTGGATGACCCATGGCTAGATCAAAGGAGGATACCCATTTAAAAATATAATGGCTGATTACTGTACAAAGTGAGAAGAAATATAAATAATGTGTAAGAGGATTATTATAACTGACTATATAACAAGCATTATCATTATGCTTAGATGAAGACATCTACTACTCATTTTATTAAAACAAAAAATTGTTTATGAACAAATAATCATAACATTTATCCAATTTTGCCAATGGATGTTTGCAGAAATCTGAACCATTAGATAAGTCTTATCTCTAAAATCCTACTTATCTATTAAAGCACACACTATAAAGTTATTTTTTATACATTAACTTCATTCTTTTTTAAAAATAGACTTTAGGTCTCCCTTACAAAATATCACCTTTTCATATAAAGGAGTAATATAACTCATACTACAAGAATGGTTCTTAATGTGGATAAATGCTCTCAGCTAATTAAGACTCATCTAAAGTTCTGGCATTAACAAGTATTAAGAGTTAGCAATTTCTAGAGATTAGTATTAAGAAAATACAAAATAATGCCTAATTTTATGGAAGCCAAATATTTGACTTCCTGTAAGAAGCAGGGTTATCTTTTTAGATTTGTTGATAACTATCCAAACAGCATCAATGAAGTTAATAGAAGCTATGAATAGTTAAAGAAAAAATTAAAGACACTTTAGTTAATTTTTTCTATCATCTCTTAAAAGCTAGAGTGAAAAATCATCTTTATAAAATCTTAAAAACAATTTGGCAGTTTGGTAATTATTTAATGTTTTAATTTCAAGCTTATAAATACTAAAGAGAAATAAAAACCCATATATTTCTTAAATGCTTAAACTGCTTTTAACTTTGCTGTTCAAAAAAAAAAAAAAAAAAAAAAAAAGCTTTCCAAGAGGCAGATGGTGGGCCAAAGCACACTTACAAAGTAAAGATATTAAAAGATATTAATCTAGGTTTTAGTTTTTGTCTCACCAAATAAAATTTAGTTAGAATGGAATGTGACTCTGTTCAATTAGTCTGAAAAGAAACCTCAAGATTATCTCAATAGTGCAACTTTAAAGCATGTTACTAACTAAAATATATTACATTTCCCCGAATTTTTGGCTGATTAAAAACCTTAGTCAGTAATTTTTAAAAGTGATGTTTCTTTATGTTCAAAAGTTTCATTCCTTTTCTTTTAAGTAGCCTTTAGAAGTAAAATTTCTACTCTCTTCCCACCTCCCCATGTAATGTAGGGGCTCTACATTAACATTTGCTCCAATGTGGTGACTTCAAAATGTCAAATATTTATAGATAAGTCTGTGACTTTACTTTTTAATAATTACTACAATTATCAAATATATGTTTAATGTTTTAGTTAAAAAACAAGGCAAATAAATTTCTTATAGGTCATAATTACAAATAAAAACAGCATATTACAACAAATTGTATACCTCTAAATGAAGAGAACTACAGAGGCAGTCAAAATACTAAATACATAAGAAAATTTTAATGTTCTATAGAGTAAAACTAATAAATTTCTAACATTATTTTATCTAAAAACACCACAGTCAAACATGATATTAATATAGAGCCTTCTCTGCCAAAAGATTATAAAAATCCTAAATTTAATTAAATTTAGGGGCCTTCACCAAACTTGCTGCAAGTTTGGGGACATAAATATCCAACAGCCATAAAGCTGTGAAAGCCCCCATAAGGAATAAAATAAATCCCACTTGCCTCAGACTGAACAGGGCAACACTGAGACTCAGCCTCAGCCTGTCCTATGGCAGGGCTATAGGAAGAAGAAAATTTCAATTTTAGAAAAACATGACCCAATTAATTTTAAAGACATGCATAAAAAAAATGAACAAAATCCCAATGATCAAGCAAACAAAAGAAAAAAAATCAGCTTTTTACCATTATTATAATTTCATACTAAGCCCACGTGGTTTGTTGGGGCTTCCCCCAAACAACTTTAAATTAGAAAGGAAGTACTGAGATAAGCATTTAATTTGCAGCTTGATCACTGGAACATTAATATACCTACTGAATATTTTCCCCATACCTCATGGCATTTATTATGCTATGTCACTAAGCTAAAAATGTTCTAGATGAAGTGAAAATCCCATCAGTCACTTGATTCTCAGTGGCTGGTTGTCTCACCATAAAACAGTTCTAACAGAACAACTAGTGCCAGACAAATTTAAAGAGCTAGTCTTGAAGGAAAAATGAGAAACTGACAGACCAGAGTAAATCAGTCTTGTCACTTTCTTAATTATGGAAATTATATTGCCTGCCCAGGTAAGCCCAGTTCATAGAATTTTTGCTAGAATTTCCCCAATTATTTCAGGAAACTTTTGAAGTCAAAAAATCATCTCTATTGTCCCAATTTAAATAAGACATACCACCATGGACCACAGAAGCAGTTAGGCACAAGAAAACTTGTTTTCCAGAAGTTTAATCATATTTTAACGAATGCATCAAAATCACTATAGAAGTATGAAATTCTGCAATAAGTGACATAAGCCACAAATGATATTTAATCAAGATGGTTAAGATGTGAACTTCAAGTGCTAAAGCCATTTTGAAACTTTAAAGTAGAACATCGGAGAAATATTACCATTTTAATAAAGTAATAAAGCATTTGATATAAAGGCAAGAATTTTGTTGTAAAATGGTCTCATATAAAATGGAAATTCACAACTTTATACAAGATAAATCCATACAAGTCAATTAGAGAGACCACACTTTTAAGTCATATAAATCATTACAATATACTTTTGTAACGAGTCACAACTAAACCCATTTCAACAATTAATTGAGCATTAGAAATCTTTTCCTGCCTATTGATGCCAAATACATTTTAATCATCTGTCATACTTTTGTAGAGTTACAAGCTTCTTGAAGAATTTCAAAACAGAACTTAAGAATCCTCTGAGAGCAGAGGCTCTTATGTAGATCTCAGCTGGGTTACAACCAAAACTAGTCATCTTAGATTTGTCTGTAACGCACCAGAGGGAAAATTCTTACCAAAAGAGTAGAACAGCAGCTGAAAGGTGTTGGTCCAAAATATTTGACAACTTTTAGTTTGAAAATGTTTGTAATGCTGAGCATCTTTCAAATAAATGATTTTCACCATTTAATTCAGACATGGGTTTCTTGAAACAAAAAGGCAAATACTTCATAAATACTATTTGAAATCATTCCACCCTTAATAAATTCACCATGTGAACAAGCCTTGAGCATTTTTAGGACTAAGGCTTTTACCATATTAACAAATGCAAGTCATTTTCATAATAAAATATCTATTTCTTGAGTTTAAATTGTCTCATAAAGAACATGAAAATAAACTATTAAATCATCTCTTCTTCCCCCTCATAAAATTTTAGAAGCAGTGGGCAATCTGACTTAGAAATATATATCAAGAATATGATATAGAATAAATATCAAGAAATGGAAAAGTTTGATTCATCACAATGAAACCTTCCATAATTATACTCAATTCTTTTAAGAAAAAAATCACTCTTGTTAACTATAAAATTAAATCATAATTAAAACATTACCAAATACCAGAATCAATTGAGAATTAAAAAATCAAAGCCCAGTAAAAACAAGTCTTATTTCTACAAATGAAAAGCATAAGTCAGTGGTTACAACAAGTTTTTAATGTCCTATGACAAGATGAGAATATACACAGTAATAAGTCAATGACTATAATAATCACTAGCTGCCATCTATGGAGTCTGAGATTAAAAGACTAATGTAGATTTAAGAGTATAAATAAAAGGTTTAATAACTTCACAATCCCTTAAGCTTAATATTAACACAAAGATGCTCAGCATTACAATTATTAAGTTATATTACCAACTTGCTATATATGGAAACTATCAAACTATAAACATTTTAATCTTAGGATACAAATTTTAAAAATTAGTGTAGCATCAAGTATAAGTTTTCAATGTTTTAAGACAAATATAGAAAATACATTTATAGCATGTGGCTAAACTTCTAGAAGGTTGTACCTGTAAAGCTTTTGAGGTCCATGACTAGAGTATTAAATTAAGCAAAGCTAAGTTACATGTGTCTGGCACTAGAGTCTATATAATCAGCAGTAGTAGGGGGAAGGTGTGTTAAATTCAAATACTAAATTTCAAAAGTCACCTGCAATGTATTGAAATCAAGGGAAGAAAGCACTAAAAAGTGTTTTTACTCATTATGTAATGGTGTATTCAAACTCTGCATTATGTCTAATGAAACAGTAAATGAGTTAATAAAAGTACAACTTTAGGTCTATTGCTTGGAAAAAAGCAATTTCCCACCATGCAGCTAAGGAGTGATCTACAATTCAAACACAAAATTGGAAGAGTATACCAAAATTTCACCAGTAACTACACTTCTTTATTATAAGTGGACATCTACTGTGGCATGCATCTGTACAAACCTTTCAGGCAGTGGTCCACAGCTGGTCACGAATAAAAAGGCATCAATTTTTCTTTCATTTTATTACAATTAAGTTTAACAGTACAGAAAAGTCACATGACCTTTAGTGGGTCAGTTTGTTTTTTGTTTTGTTTTTTTGTTTTTAAACCCTGCAACATGAGGAATTCTAAGTACATTAAATATTGTTACACGTTCAGACTTCCAATGTACAGGTACTTGGAAACAGTTACAGCCCTCACCAAGCTATGTTGGGGACATAAAGTCCAACAGCATATGAAATGCTGCGAAGGCATAACTTTACAAATAGCAACATAAGGTTACAGAACTTGCCTTTAAGGTGGTATGTTCATGTAATTCCAGCGCCTTCACAATTTAACGAACCATATTTACTATACTTCACTTCTAAAAACCTAGATGAAACATGAAAAAGAAGCCATACAGTATAAATTGCAACATCAGGAAAAGTTCCTGCTTTATTATTCCAAATAAATTTTTCCCGTGTAAAACAAAATGTCCAATAGTTCCTGGTATGTGGGAAGATAATGTTTGTTAAAGTCACAATGAAGCCTTAATTGACGAAAGCTTGGCTATATAAACAGCACAAGATGAGAAAAGGTTTAATCTCCAAACCTATTAGATTGGGCGAAGTAACATCAGTAACGGCCACCTTGCGACATTACAGGAGGTCTCATTCCCATTGGAGGTCGAGGAGGCCCACCTTGATAAGGGGGTACCATTGGAGGTCCCTGCCCATATGGAGGCATAGCCCCAGGAAGATAACCTGGCATGCCTTGATGATGACCACCATACTGACCTATAAAACACATCCAAAGATACAACATAGGTAAATAGACTATTAAAAAACATTCTGCAAAATCAATTACTTTAAAATTTAGAAAAATGTTATGTTTATAAATTCTATTAAAGTGAAAAATCTTTTAAAAAAGAATACCATGAGGAGGCAATGGGGGTCTCATTCCTTGCTGTTGTGGAGGGATTCCTGGCTGTGGTGGCATCATACCTCCAATTGGTCCAACAGGTGGATTACCCATAGGGGCTTGCCCTGGTCGTGGAAGATTACGCTGATATTTAGGTAACTGCGCCCTTCTCTCTTCCTAAGAATGGAAATAAGTAAAATATTTTTAAAACCTCAATTCAAAGAACTTAGTCCACATTAAGAAATTTTGGATACAACTGTTAAAATAATACTCAAAAATAAAAATACCTACAAACCATTCTGGATTGAGACTTATTAAGTATCAGCATAATTTCCTAACTTTTTAGGTGAACTGTCAGTGGTCATCCAAAATAGATCCTAATAATCTTCAACATATTACAACTAAAGCATGCCTAGTAGACAGTATTAACTTCCTTTCAAACAATCTTTTAAGTAATCAACCATACTTGAAAGATGGTATTTTAAAATGCTAAAATATAAAAGTCAGAAAAGTTTTTAATATTTGTTTTGGTGACCTGCTAATGTTGGCTGACACCTATTCCAAGATTTATGTAACCAAAATAGTAATAAGGAAGTGAAAGTAAATAACATGTACATAGATCTACTTTAATTGAAATTCTAACTCAAACATCCAAAATAGGAAATATTGAAGCTAAAATCCTTTAAATGTTTCCTTTATATACCAAGGGTGGTAAATAATTTATCACCATCAAAATCTTAATACATAGGTACATGATCACTCATTAAAAAAAGATGAAATGCAAAAAAAAAAAATTTTTTTTTGCTTTCATAGCCATACTTATTGAAAACTGAAAATCACTTACCAGTGATATATCCTCATCGGGATGGATCAACTTACTGGTTGCACTGGTTGTCGTAAGTGTAGCTGGCTTACTTGTTATAGAAGCAGCTGGTTTGGCTGCAGTGCTATTTGTTGTACTAGTGGTTGAAGCAGTAGACTGAGTATAAGCAGGGAATGTAGGCTTGGGGGGTTCTGTGGTTGTTGCAGGGGTACTATTTAAAGGCTTGAAATCTGTACCAACAGGTCCTTGAACAGCTGCCTGAGCCTGTGAATTACAATCTTTAATCAGTAAAACTCGAATACCCAAATACTTTTATTTAGGTAGTTAACTTTAAAATAAAGCACATATAAAATAAGCTAAGCCCACAATAAAGCACTCCAGCCTTAAATTATATGAAAGCAACTCAAAAACACAACATAAAGTCCCTCGAAAGATTTCTATCAAAGGTACTTTAACAAAAGCAAACACCAAAATATAAATCAATTCAAACTAAGGAGATAGCATGTGTAACTTTAATTTCTTCCACCATCTCAACCCAAAACTTAAGCAGCATTTACACAAAGTTATCCAGTTATTCCTGATGATCACTAAATATGATGTCATATACTGGAATACTGTGATTTGCTACTTTCACCATTCTAAATTAGTTGTTTTAGCAATTATTAATCTACATTGCAGCTCAAAGATGTTAGAAACTGCTAAGAAAATCATGTTTGTGCAAATCCCACTGTTATTAAACACAGTATCAGTAATGACTAACCTGTCCTTTAAAAGAACCCTAGAACAATATTAAAATTTGTTTTTAAAAGGCCACAAATGATTATCGATCCAAAAGAATGACTAGTTAAGGATAATTTATGTGGATTTTTAGAGATCAATCATTTGAATCGTTTGTCTGAAATTGGAGGGGAAAAAAACCCAAATTGAGAAAACAAAGCCATATTTTCAAGTTTAGTAGAGAATTCAGAATATTGAATTCCTGCACATTAAATGTGATGCATCAGATTAAACAGCATAAATCAAAAGAGCTTAATCATGCATCAAGCTAACCATTGGCCACTAAGAAGCATTTAATGCTTACATGCTTTTTAACCCTTTAGAGCCAATAGAAATTTGGGGTGATATTTTTCTGTTGAGTTTTTAAATTAGCATTCATGAGTATATCATTGATAATTTTTTTTTAACTATATATACATATTTATATACATATATATATCTGAACGTAGAGGTTTAAAAGGGTCCAAAGGGTTAAGTTGTAAAGCCTTTTTGTTTTTTAAACTGCAACTTCCTGCGTACTTGTGCTGTGCTAGGAAACAGAGCTTTAGAAGATGCAGACAGATTTTCTGAATTGGATGAAGCTGTACTTGAGCTTGTAACAGGTGTCCCCATCTGTAGCACAAAAGAAAGGAAATAGTGAAAAGTCTCCAAACAAATGGGTGAAAATAAGCCACGTGGTAGACTTTTTAACCTTAAGATTGAATTTTTGTAAATGAGGAATTACCCCTCCCTGCAAAATATAATCCAATTTGATAGTTATTTCAAAGGGCAGGCAGGACATGTTCATTTACAACAAACACAATCCAATGGCAATGGTCACAAGCCTTAAAAAAAAAAAAAAAAAAAAAAAAAAAAAAAAACACCACCGGCGGGGGGGGGGAAAAAAAAAAAAAAGAAAAGAAACCAAAGAAACAAATCTGCCCAGGCCAATAAACCTAACTACCATTTTTTTTCCTTTTAAAGTTTCCTTTGTACATGATTTAACACATGTAGTATGAATATTCCAGATAAATACCTTGAAATTTGAAGAAAATGACAATCAAATACAAAGAATTTGTTAAATTTCAAACTATAATTCTGTATCAAATGAATGCAAATAACTTTTCTCCAGTTAAAAAAATGCTGAAGTACTAGAAAAGTCAGTTATAATTACTTCTATGTAAGATGTAATACTAATTTAAAAAGCACACCCAAAATACTATCAAAAAGATTTTTCTTCTAAATGTTTCATGCTTTTCTATAAATGATTCCTTCCATTCACTGATTCTGAATCAAGACTGAAAAAGGTAAAAAAGGGAGAAATGAAGTTTTAATGTTACTTTCATCAAATCTGAACACATTCACTATAAATCAAATAGACACCTATGGCATAATTGTCCTCATCTTTCATCATAAAAATAAATGGTATAGTATCTCGAAAATAACAGGCTCTTAAACAGTTAACTTGGGGAAAAAGAGAACTTTCTAAGGTGATTATGTCACAAGACTATAAAATGAATTAGATCAGAAGTGAAAAAGCCAACCCCCCAAAATTTTCCAACTACAGGCCAAACCAGATTAAAATGTAATTCAGAAATGTTTTAATCTGTGATTTTCTAAGTCAATATGCAACCAATAAGGCACACTATTTTTATTAAAGAGTTTGAAGGCACAGAATTCATGATCCCAATAAAATGTTTCTGTGTTCACCTGGAAAATATTCATCCCTCATCCTAGTCTCATCCCACTTTCAGCTCACCTGATAGAAGTCTGGCTCTTTTTGTCTCATATTCCCACAAAGAAATTAACTTTCAGTTCCAGCTAGAGCCAAGTCAAAAAAGGGTGAAACTATATCCAAGATCTTGACACACAAAAAAGCAATGTAAAAATCTCTGAAAGCTTTTAATCTATTTTAAATAGAGGAATCAAATCATCTCCATATACATGTTCCTTGCCACTACCTAATATATTCTTTAAAGGACACACTGCTATTTAAAAGACTCCACACAAAAAAATTGATCTATAATCTAAAACCAATATACATGACAAATACCAATTATTTACAATTAAATGCAAATATTCAGAATCTGATCAATTAACACCTTACCTGTCCTGCACTAGGAAAAAGAGGCTTAGTAACTGGAGGCTGGGGAGTAGGAACAGCTGCTGCTGGTGCAGGTGGTCTATTAAGAATTCCAGGTGCTGTTACAGCCTGTGCTTGAGTCATAGGAGGCATCCCAGGACGAGGAACAGGTGGAGGCATACCTAACAAATGAGCACAAGTTTAGTCAGTCTGTTAAACATTTCATTATTAAAAAATTATTTTTATATAACACTGAGGGCTAATACATGTTAAAAAAAAAAAATAACCTGAGCTGAAAATTTAGAAGTTGACACAATAAATTCAACTAATTCATAACTGGCATTTGGCTTTTATGAAAAACCTTAATCCACAACCCATTCCTATATGCCTAAAAAAGCGTGACAGGCATGCTACATAGGAAATATGCAGGATAGTGCACCAAAGGGAATAGTGTGCAACTTATTCCTAGAGTTTAATTCACTAAAATTCTAGATTTGATACTTAGCGTTGGTCAAGTATAAAACTTTCTCTAACAGAAGACAAATTTGCTTAAAATTAGGTATTTCTGTATGAACATTTCCAAAGTAAATAATGATCAAATCATTTAAAATATAAGCTTCCTTTATCCCAGTCACTAAAAAGTATCTCAAGTGCCAAAACTTAACTTAAGCCATATTTAATGGAAACCTTTCTAAAATGTATTTACACTTCCCTGCCTTAACATATATTTAACCGCATCAGAGATGGTATTCCTGGTCCAAATGGCATCATTCCACCCATCGGTATCATTCTATTAGAAAGCAAATTTTAGAGTAAACATAAATAAAACTACAACAGCATGAAACAATAGAATATTATGTTCATTTCATAATGACTCGGAATCACCATTTAGAAGATAAATTTGATTAATGATACGATATAGTGCTGTCCCAAGGGTCTACTAAGATGTAATTAGTGTTTACTTATTGGAAGCCCTGTGCTTTAATTCTTGTACTTTTAATCTAACCGAAGATGCTGTCTTTTTTTTTTTTTTTTTTTTTGCAGTGATTAGCTGACTGCCGCCCAATTTCCTAGTCAGAGTTCTACCTAAATAGAAAATCAAGAGAGAGCAGAAAGGGATGATCTATAAGCATCAAAGTGCACTAAATGATCCAGCAGAGCGCTTGGCAACAAGTTCAGCTGCTCAAAAGTCTTTTGCTAATTTCCTGGTTTTGAGTTACAGGAGATAGCTGAGGCTGACAGATAAGGTGCTAGTTTTAACTTCCCTTTCCAAACCTCGGAGGGAAAATAGCATATGACCTAATAACATCTCACTGTTCAAATCTAGGAAAATATGATTATCCAAATTGAAATATAAAGTCTATACATCCCACATTAAATAAGGAAGCATTCTCATTTCCTACCTGGTGGCATACCAGGCATCAGAGGTGGTATTCCTGGTCCAGGTGGCATCATTCCACCCATTGGCATCATTCTATTGGAAAAACAAATTTTAGAACAAATATAACTTAAAACATGAGAGTAAACTATAGAAGTATCTTAATACTTGAAATAATCATGGATTAAAGACTTCAAAACTCTTCATGAATTAAACCCAATCAATTTCAAAGCACACAGAACAATAAAAACAAAACACCACATCTTTCAACCTTCAGACTAAAAATTCTTTGGAAAACAAAAACAACAGTAAATTTTACCAGAAAAAGGAAGAGAATCTTCTTGCCTGCATTTTTCCTTAACAGAAGCCCTAACAATTTTAATATAACATTCCATTACTAAACTTTTGTTTAAAGTATCATGTGCTACACAAGAGATGTGGTAGCATCTACTCAGCATTGTAAAAAGTAATTATCTTTGCCTCCTAGAGAAAATAGTCATAAATATGAATGAAATACATACAAGAATTCTTTCTGCCTCAGTATTAAGACTAAGTTTTACTAGACTAGAGACAAAATATTCTTTTCTTCATTTTAAGGATTAACAACTAGCCATTTTAAGTCATCCAAACAAGATCCTTATCCATAACCTTAAAGAAAAAAAAATCCCATCATTTAATTCCTATTTATACACATTTCAGTAGCACTCTTTCCCAAATCAAAGAAATAAGATTAACTTCAATTTCTAAATTCCTAAAACTTTTTTGTGGATTTTTTAATATCTAAAACACATACATTTAAAATGTGGGATTTGGCTAGTTGATGGAAATTTCTAAACATAGACCAAATTTGAGCATAAAACCCCATAAGCAGGTCATTTGAGACAAATATAGTTTAAAATTTTACCACATTTAATTTTTGAGTCTAACTAAACCATTGATTTCTCCTGCTATTAAGGTAATAGCTGTCAATGAGTTTGGGGATTTTCAATGGTGAGAAAGTTAACTGCTGAATTCAACTGAATAAATATCATTATACACAAAAAAAATGACATCATGAATGTACCTCCTGAATTACATTATGAATGAGATGCTTACATGTTTTCACCGCAAAATGACTGGGTGTATTTTCTCTGATGATGCAATCTGTGAAAATGTATGACAAAATCAAAATCTAACTGTGATTTTCAAAATACAGTGGGAGTGTATTGTCTACCTGTCATATCCAACAAGATTAAGTAAAATCCCTGGCACCTCACAGTTACTTAAATTTTTGATGTTTCAACAAGTAAATAAATTACAAAGTTTGCTTTTGGTCCAACTGTGTCATGGTTATAAATCTTAGAAACTGTGAAAGTATAATAAACTTAATTACAGTAATGACAACTAAAAGATGGCTAATGAAAGCAAACCGAAACTAAAATTTCATTTCCTGTAGAGGCAAGTAATTTCTAAAATCATTTGCAGCATATAAGTGATAAGTCTTCTTAGTTCTTAGCTTCACAAGTTCACAATAAAGCCTATATACTGAAGAAATGAACAGAAAAACAATAGCTCTTAATTCAGGATTAAACAGGTTGAAAAGGACCAGCAGATTTAGAAACAAACCAACTAAAGCAGTTATAAGATTTTCCTTACCCAGGTGGCATTCCTGGCATAACTGGAGGCATTCCGGGCATTAGAGGTGGAACACCTGGCATTAATGGGGGTATACCTGCAAATTTTCAAAAGAAATGAGTTCCAGTTTAACTGCATAATAGAAAATGCATAAATACAACAGAATCAAGTCAAAGAATTGCTTCTAACTGAAAACACGGTTCTAAGATACAACTGTTTGGTTTACTACTCCATTTTTAAACTTGAGTCATTACCTGGAGGCATTCCTGGTGCTCCTGGCACAGGTGGCAATCCTGGCTGTGCCATTGGGGGGATATAACCTTGTTGAGGTTGAACAGGTTGGGGTTGAAATGAAGTTGAAGCTGTAGATTCATCATCATCATATTCGTCAGAATCATCCTGTTGCTTCTTTTTTTGACTCTCTGCTAATGAAATTTCATTTTTTACAATAATGCAAAGAAAAAAGTATTAATACTGTTCTAAGCTTATGTCTTCTATTGTAATTGAGGATTTTTTTCTATTCCATTTCAAATCTTTAAACATCAAATGTTTGTTTTAATACCTCAATTAACAATTTCTAATCCACAATCAGAAAGAATTCATGAACTGAAGTCAAAATAATTCAATTCCTGATGAATAAACTTTCTGGTAATGAATGTCTCTGAAAACAGACTAGTCCTCATAAGCCACTATACAACCTGTTCTCAAAGACTTTTCAGATTAGTACGACCTAAATAGTTTGCCTGTACCATATCTCATTTTAAAGTACCAAAAAATACACATAAAATTACTTTGAACTGTGACCTCACTGATGGTGTAACTTAGGATTGGCATGCACTACACTATATTGACTCCACTGATTAAGTCACAGGGACATCTTTCCTTCTGTGTGCTGTCCACGTTTTTCCCTCTAGAACAAAGAATAGGTATCTAATGTAGAATGTGCTATCAGTGAGCAATTTCACAATGTGACCTATCCACTTCCTCTTTATTAGTCATGTATTTCTGATCTTTCATATGCTGTGATTTTTGTATATTTAATGATTAGCAATTATTATAGCCTACATATCACCATAAGCTTTCCCACTGCCAAATGGATAAGTACAACTGATTCTTTGAAGACTATATTATTCCCTAACATAATCATAGGAATACTGATGTTAAATGTATCCCATGTTTTAAGAAGCCGATTGGAGGAAGGGAGTAATACCACTAAAATATAATTTTACAAGTATTGCACAATTTCCCAAATGCAATCTAACCTGGGAAAGAAGCTATCTCTTTAAGTATATTATATGTATCTCAAACTTGCAATGTCCATTTTTTTTTGCAACCATCACTAAATAATGAACTATATTACTAGATAATACTATATACTGTTACACATGCAAAGAAACAAAGGAATTACTTCCCAGTATACATTTGAGAAAGAAAAGCATAAACTTTAAAATCACCTTGAGTTTTTTGTTCCAGAAGTCTTCTGCGTTCATCCATATCTTTTTCTGGAATGCCTTCCATACCATAGATTTCCAATTCAATGTCTGTTCTCCCAGGTATGGCATTTGGTACAGCATCTATCGTTTCTTTATGCACCTATCACAACAATTTATTGTTATTTCAGTAAGATAGAAAGACTAAATTTGCCTCAAGAGGTCCTTCGTATCACTTGGGGCCCAAGTTTGTTAGCGTTTTAAAAAAAAATAATTGTGTAAAAATTAGGGCATAAGGTTGGTTAATTATGAAATATTAAAATTAAAATTATGAAACACTTTGAAAGTTTTACTTTCAAAAATATCTTGAATTGCTTCTAGCTGTCTGTTTCAAAAAAAATAAAAAAAAAACTTGAAAAGCTTTAATTTTTGAGGCTTTTATTGTACCCCAAAGAAATTAAAAAACACAATAAACAGGCTTGCATAGGTTTTTTTGGGAGACTTCCAATATGCACAAGCTTAAAATATTACCAATTCATTTAACCTGCCGAAGTAAACAGATTATCTCAACTTTTGTTTTCTTGCTATTCAGAAAATTAGACTGACAAATACTGATGGCTAACAAAACACTGTCTCTGGTAATCAGAAGACATCAGTTTTGAAACTTTTTTTTTAAGAGCGGGAAGAGACGAGTCCAATTTTCTCATTTTAGGAACAAGGAAAATAGTTTTCAATGCTTTGTGACTTAAAAATAGTCAACTAGAATCTTACTCCCAGGATCTTTCCAGTAAATCAATGTGCCTGTTTTATATTTACTATGTATTTTGCTAGATAAAGCTGAATTACCTGTTCTAGTACAGCTAAAAATGCCCTGATATACTTCAGCAATAGCCACTTTCATTTGTTACTGAACTAGAATAGCTGTTCCAGAGGTAAAATACTTCCCCTCCCTCTCTTTCCTACCACTGACTTGTATCAGAACAGACATAGCTGTTGAGGGTTCATAATTCTCTTTTCTGAAAACTTTTCTGAAAGATGTAATAATGCATGTTACTCAAATTCAAAAATTCAGAGTATTTAACCACAGCTTTTCCCACTAGTGTCAGTTAAAAAAAAAGAAAAACAGTGGAATTAAGAAAATCAGGACCCAAATCTAGCCTTGAACACATACGATATGAACCTGGGCAAAACACTTAATTCCTCCATGATCTGAGCAACTCTCAAAGGAGTGAAGTTATACAAGTCATGTTGGTAGGCATAGACTACATTGGTGAGTGTTCTATACTGAAAAAAGCAAAGGCCAAAACAAAAAAAATTCTGACATAGTATCTTCCTAGAAATATACAACAACCTCACCGGTAACATCCCTGAGAAGGAAAAGGCAGAGAGACTTCATTTTACAAGAAACTGGGAAGAAAGAGGCAAATCAGTACCTATTTACCTGGCAGAAATTAAGATTCTATTACAGGTTTCCTAGAACTCTGTTTAGGGGAAGGAGGAAGTTTCTTAGAAAAGGCCTTTGGCAATTTCAATAGATTTTGGAAGGGAAAGAGCAAAAACTATTGAGACAAAATGGACCGTGGCATAATATTTTCACTTTTAAATTTGTTTTTCTTACAGAGTAATGAGAGGGAGAAAAATATGGAAAACCAAGTTTTACAAAAATGAACGCTGAAAACTATACGTGTTTTTGAAAAAATAAAATGCTATTGAGAAAAAAGTCATGGTTCAAACATTTGGAATTCACTAAACTCCAAATGCATTAGAACAATTTTCTTTGCTTCATAAAAATTTTAAATAAAAACCAACTGTCTTCTTTTTCTGTTTCATTAACACTAAAAGAATGGTCAGAGTCAGAGATATAAGGAATAGTCAGGTCATTATAAAAATTATTTTACAATCAAAAGGCTTTTGATGTCCTTTAAACTTTCATAAACCTATCCAAACCGTTTTTCTTTAAAGGAAAAAACACCAATAAATAAAATAAAAATAAAGACCAAAAAATGGTCTTTGTTTCAAAGTCAAGAGTCAGTAATTCTAATCCCTAACTTACTATCTGACATCTAACCTCTTAACATCTGTTTATCTGCAAAACAGACATCTACTTGCATACCTATCTCACTGGGTTAATAAAGAAAATAAATGCTATAAACTAATGATATATGAATATAATGGGATATTACTGTCCTATAAAAAATGATGAGCAGGCTGATTTCAAAGAATCTCCAGACTTACATGAAGTGAACAGAAATAGGAAAACATCATATAATGTAATAGCAAGACTATACGATGATCAACCGTGATAGACTTAGCTCATCAGCAATACAGCAATCCAAAACCAATTCCAATAGATTTGGGATGGAAAATACCATTGCAACCAAATGGAGACTGAATAAAGATCAAAGGATACCATTTTCAAATTTCATTTTTTTTCTTTTGTTCTGATTTTTACTTCCTAATATGACTAACATGGAAATACGTTAAAAATAATTGTACACATATAATATGTATCACATTGCTTTTGTCTTGAGGGTAGGAAGAAAGAAAAAAATTACAATTCAAAACCTTAAAAAAATAAATGTTGGAAACTATCTTTATATGTAATTGGAAAAATAAAAATACTATTAAAAAAAGGAAAACTATTAATGATCTTTTCATCAAGACTTATAAAACCAAGCCTGACTCTCCTCAAGACACCATTTGAGGTTTTCTTGGCAAAGATACTAAAATGCTTTGTCATTTTCTTCTCTGGCTCATTTTACAGGCGAGGAACTGAGGCAAACAGGGTTAAGTGATTTGCCCTAGATCATACAACTATTAAGTGTCTGAATCAGAATTTGAACTCAAGTTTTCCTTACATCAGGGTTGGCATTTCATGGACTCTACCACCTAGATGCTCTTTTGACAAGACTATTTCTAAACTTTCCTCCCACACAGTCCACTAAAATCAGTGTTCACTCAAGATTTTCACTGGAGTCAATTTGATCAAAGCCATAGGAAATTCTGTTGAACCAGGCCCTGAAGAACTTATTAACAAGATACATTCTAAGAATCTCTTCAAAATAAGTTACAAAGTTTTCCTTACTCAAAAATAGAAATACTAGACAATCCCAGAAGTAAAGAGATCTAAATTAATTCTTTCATTCTATGAGAGTACTTTAAAATGTTGCAAATATTCTCCTTAAAAAAAAATACCATGAATATTATGGAATATTATTGTTCTGTAAGAAATGACCAGCAAGATGATTTCAGAGAGGCCTGGAGAGACTTACATGAACTGATGCTGAGTGAAATGAGCAGAACCAG
>JAJPUD010010670.1:33535-60014 GCA_023553655.1 Myrmecobius fasciatus | reverse complement strand
TTTTGATTTTTTTTTATTATTTCTTGATGTCTTGTGAAGTCAACGGCTTTCTCTTGTCCAATTCTACTTTTTAAAGATGTTTTCCGTAGTTTTTAGATAGGTTTAGATATTTTTAAGATACTTTTCTCCAATTTTTCCTCAACCTCTCTTATTTGATTTTTAAATCCCTTTAAAGATCTTCCAAGAACTCTTTTGGCACTTGTGACCATTTTATTTTTTTTTAATCTTTACAAGTAGCTGTTTTGAGTTGAAGGCGATTTTCTCTTTCTCCACAGTAGCTATCTATAGTTGGGTTTTTCCCCTATTGTTTATTTTTCTTACAGTGAATATTTCTTGGCTGTCAACTTTATGTAAGAGTTGGGCTCTGCTCCTGAGGTAAAGGGGATGTTTCAGGCTTCAAGGTTTTCAAGCTGTTATTTGCAGAGCCCTCTCTGGGGACCTTAGACCTCTTAGTGCGATCACTGTTCCCCTATCCATAGCCAGGCATGGTCACTGCTTCTCTACCACAGTGACCCCCCTACTCCTCTTTGCTCCTGAGGGGAAACCCTGCCACCACAAACACCCTCAGATGACCACAAGCGTCAGTGCACCCCCCCCCACCTAGCCCAAAACGAAACTGGGGACTCTGCTCTCTCCTGAGTGCCCACAACTGGCGAGCCACACCCTTCTCCCTGCCTCTGCCACCACATTCACCAACTTGTGTTCTCTCTTCCTGCCAGCAGCCACAAGCTTAGACCATCTGGTCAATTTGCCTGGGCCCCCATGTTCAATGCCAGGGGAAGAGGGCACCATGTCCAGAGAAGCGGAAGGCCCCAACCCTGTCCAACCCCACAGGGGGACCTTGCCAGCAAAGGGGGAGGGGGGGAAGAGCCCATGTTCAACGCTGGGAGGTGGAGGGGAGCCCAGTGTTCAGTTCCAACTGAGGGTCCTGAGTCCAGTGCCAGGGGAAGGTGTGTGCCCAATGCGGGGGGCTGGGGGGTAGGGGAAGAAGGGTTGGGCCAGTGTTCAACACTAGCTGAGGGCCCTGTGTCCAGTGCCAGAGGGAAGCTCTGGGTCCAGCCCCGGCGGGGGCGAGTTCAGCTCCAGCCAGGGGGAGTGGGAAAGGGAAGGGCCCGTGTTCACTGAGGAGTTGTGGGAGGACGTTGGGGGGGGCGAGGAGGAGTGGGAAGGGGCGCGCATCCAACTGCAGCAGAAGTGGGCACCCTCCTACTCCCACATGTCCAGCACCCAGAGAAGAGGGTCACAATCTGCTCCAAGCAACACACACACACACACACACACACACACACACACACACACACACAGAGTCAGGGGCGGAGGGGAAAAAAGTGCACTATCCAACTGCCCCGGGGCTGTGCCCTGAGATGCAAACACTGCAATTAGTCCATAGCCACTCCTCCCCTTCAGCTTTCCTAGAGTACTCCCAAATTGTCTTAGGCTGCATGACTGCTTTACCTCAACTTTTAATTATTTCTGTCACTCAAAGTTCACTTTGAGGTGTTAATTTAATTTAGGGGGGGGAGATTTGTGAGAATGAGGCAATTTCCTGCCTTTTTCGGAATTCTTCCCACAAGTCCCTGTGTATGTAATATTTCAAGAAATCCTGAATGAAAGCTTCCAAAATCAATTAAAACTAGAGGAAAAAGTAAAAATAGAAAGAATCCCTCAGCCAATTCTTGAAAGAAATATCAAAGTGAAAACTCCCAGCAGTGTCACGGTCAAAGAAATTGTACTCCAAGTAGCCATGGTCTGGAATACACAAGATTAGGAAGTTACAATCAAGAAATAGAGAATTGGGGAATATGATATTCTAAAATACAAAAGATGGAAGTTTACAATGAAGGATAACTTAATTGGCAAAACTATGATCCTTAGGGGATAGAAGGGAAACTTGAGGAGAGAAAAGGAAGAAGAGTTTATATGCCAAAGAAACCCAAAGGTCAGAAGGATGAGCATAAGGAGGGGATTCTGAAAAGTTTTTTTTTTTTGTTTGTTTGTTTGGTTTTTGGTTTTTTCTAAAGAAAGAGAAGGGAGTAAAAAAAAAGAAAGCCTATAAAGGAATAGGCTGGAGAGAAATACACAGTGACCATAACTGTGAAAGATAATAAGATTAAATAAGTCATAAAATGGAAAAGAGTATGAGACGGGAATAGAAAACAATTTGAAAACATGTTTACAAGAACACAATTGAAACAGAAAGAATCACACAAATGTCAAATGAGGAGCTGGAGCAAAATCTATTATGATCCAGCTGAATTCAAAACATCGAGGCAGCAATCATGCTTGCAGACAAGGCACTGGCAAAAAGAGATGATTGAAAGGGGAAAACAGGAAAATTACATTATACAGAAAAGTATTATAATAAATTAAAATGAACAATTATCATATATGCAGCAAATGGCAAAGCATGTAAATACTGTTAAAAAAAAATCCGTGACTTATAAGGTCAATAGTAAAAACAACCAATATACTCCCTTAGATGCAGACAATCAAAATTTAACAAAAAAGTTAAAGTCTTGAAAAAGTTCTTAGAAAAATTAGCTACAATACATTTCTGGTAATTGCTGAAAGAAGATAGGAATAGAGAAAGATACAACTATATATGTATGGCTCTATGTATAGATCAATCCAGCTAATATAGCTATCTATAGATCTATCTGTCTATAGATAGATCTAGATAAGCTATTCAGCTACACAGACATAAAGATACTATGGATTTATATTCTCTAGCTTATAGCTCTATATGCTTTGTAAATGTACTAATATATCTAGGCAGTATATATAAATATATCCATATGGATTATACTATATTGGTATTCCTATATTGTATTTAATATATAGCTGCATAGAATTTATATATATACTATTATGTAAATCTAGTATATTTACATACTCTACGTACTATATATGTACCATATAGGGCTTTCATATCTATGTTATATATGTATATACTATATAGCCCTATATATAGATCAATACTACATGCATATCTATGCTATATACTATACAGGCATGTCTATATGTTATATATACCTGCCATATGTTATAATGTATATATAATTGCAGGGTATATGTACATATGTGTGTATATACATATACATACCTATATAATAGTCTATTAAGTTATCTATAAAGTATAGAAAATAGTATATATAGTACACAGAGATGTAGTCATCTACTATACATTATACTACTGATATGTATATAGTACATATAAATAGTATGCTATATTGTGTATATTATATAGTATATAGTATATATAGAAATATATCTCTATAACATGTAGAGATATATTGATATGTACTATACTGTGTTGATAGATTGCTATAACTAGGTAGTATATGGATATCAACATATGTATATAGGTATACTATTCCATACCATACTATACAAGATTTTTCAATACCATACTACAAATGATATAGATATAACATAGCATAGTACATATTGATATTCTTGTTGTTTTTCAATCATATATCATTCTTTATAATCCTATGGGTCATAATGTTCATATAGTTTTCTTGGCAAAGAGACTGGGTGAGTTGCCATTTTTTTTCTGCAGTAAATTAAGACAAAGGTTAAGTGACTGGCCTAGGGTCACACAGCTAATCAGTTCCTTGAGGTCACATGTCTCATATATAGATAGGGTTTCTAGAACTCTATACTAGAAATATTATATACTGCATATAGAGTATACAAATATAGATATTAAACATATTAGATAAATATAGCTCAATATATACTATATATTTGCAGAGAGAAATATACAGTATATATGGAATTTGTGTATATAATTATCTATTGCTATATATATGTGCATACATATGCAATCTATAGAGAACTAGATATGCATATATTTATTTACAGATCAATTTATTTATAGACATGTGTATGCATACATACATACTTTTCAGAATTGTATGACACGTATACAAAAACAGACCACGTATATTACTCAGGTACAATAACCTCACTAATAAAAACAGAAGAGCAAAAATATTAAATACATAATTTATTGAACACAATGAATTAAAAACTATTTTGAATAAAAGGTCATTGAAGAAAGGATTAAAATTTAATTATTGACTAAATAACTTAATCCTAAGGAACTGAGTATCAAAGGAAAAATATGAGACAACCTACCAAATTTGGGGGATTCAATCAAAAGAAATCTTAAAACTAACACCTTATCTCTATATACTTTCATCAGCAAACAAAAGAATAGATCTTTGAACTGAATGTGCAAATCATACAAAACTAAAAAGCCAACAGGTTTTTTTATAACTCTGATTAAATACCTTTATCAAATTTTGAAAAGAAGAAATAATTAACAAAATTAAATGTAATTTAAATGTAAAAATGTAATTAAATGTAAAAAATTAAATTTCAATGAAAAATAAAAGTAGGAGTTGTTAATAAGAAAAAAGCATATAATTAGATGATTTGAATGAGGAAAAATAAATTATCAATATTAAAAATGAAAAGAGAATTTCCAATAGATAACAAAGAAATGAAAATTAGATTGTTAACTTTGTGAGGAAGGTTTTAAACTTATATCTTCCTGACTCTATAATCTGCCACTCCGTCCACTATACTACCTAGCTATATCACCTCAATACCAAATAATTGGGCAAAGAATCCATATAATGTTCTCCAATATCTATCACAGATATTTAGATATAGATATAGGTGAGAGGTGATTACTATATAAAGCTGATTGAAAATCACTCAATAAAGTACCAACTCATATACCTGATCACTTATTTCTATAAAAATCTTCATCAGAGCTATTACCAGATATACATAAGGGTATCCTTGATGAAACTATGAGAAGAAAATACACAGGCAACCAAACACCATAAGAGTAATACACCGGGGGGGGGCAAGATGGCAGAGTGAAAAGGTGACTCTCTGCATCCTCCTAGGATCTTCTCTCAAATCAACAATAAAATAAGCCTCTGAACTGATCTTCAAGTCAACGAATCCAGAAATATTTGGATACTGCTTGCAGATATCTCTGAAAAACTTCACATCAGGTTTGTCTAACTCGGACAGAGGGAAAAACAGAGGACTCCAGTGTCAGAGAACTCTGGTGTAGGCCAGAAGTGAGGGTGAGACTCAGCTCAGCTCACCATGGCAGAAACACCAAACTCCAAACTCCAAATTCCAAATACCTGGAGTTTATCTGAGGCACTGGGGATACTCTGCCCTGATTGGGGACAGGTGTTCTGGCAGACTTGCCTTGTTTAAGGAGTAATTGGGACTTAGTCCTAGCCCCCACCGGCCAAGCACCTTAAGTTAATTTGCTGAAGTGCCCCAGGGCAAAGATCTTCAGCCGCCGTTTTTTTTTTCCCTACCTTAAAGAGATATCCACGCTGTCTAAAAAAAAATGAAGAAGCAAAAGAGAGCTCTCACCATAGACAGCTTTTATCAAGAGAAAGAAGGGCTGACCCCAGATCCTGAGGTTCCTTTAGACAAAACTCCAAAGGAAGTTATTAAGGACCATCACTGGTCCCCTTTTCAAAAGGCTTTTCTGGAAGATTGCATAAAGAACCTCATAAGAGAGGTGGAGGATAAATGGGAAAATAAATTTAAATCAGTGCAAGAAGGATACAATATCTTGTGAGAAGGATATGATGCCCTGCAAAAGAGATATGAAACAGACACCAATTTATTGAAAAATAAAATTAGTGAAGTGGAAAAAGAGTGCAATGAACAAAAAAATTCAATTGGCCAGTTACAAAATGAGCTTAAAAAGGTAACTGAAGAAAACAACACTTTAAAAATAAGAATTGAACAAATGCAAGCCAATGACTCAATGAGACTTCAAGAATCAGTCAAACAAAAACAAAAAAATGAAAAATTAGAAGAAAATATGAAATATCTCCTAGGAAAAACAACTGACTTGGAAAATAGATCTAGGAGAGACAATCTAAGGATTATAGGGCTTCCTGAAAGCCATGATGAAAAAAAGAATCTAAACAATATCTTCCAGGAAATCCTGAAAGAAAACTGCCTTGAGATTGTAGAATCAGAAGGCAAAATCACAATTGAAAGAATTCACCGATCACCTCCTGAAAGAGACCCCAAAATTAAAACCCCAAGGAATATCATGGGTAAATTTCAGGACTATAGCACCAAGGAACAGATTCTGCTAGCAGCTAGAAAGAAACAATTCAAATCCCGAGGATCAATAATTAGAATCACACAGGATCTGTCAGCCTCCACAATGAAGGATCGAAGGGCCTGGAACCAGATATTCCGAAGGGCAAAGGAACTTGGATTACAACCAAGATTAACCTATCCAGCTAGAATGAGCATTATCCTCCAGGGAAGAAGATGCTCATTCAATGATATAGGTGAATTTCAACTATTTCTAATGAAAAGACCGGATCTGAACAAGAAATTCGACATCCAAACACAGAACTCAAGAGATGCATAAAAAGGTAAAAAGGAAAGGACTCTTGAGAACTTTATTTCTACTAGGGGGATACGTAAAGTTTGGGGGTATAATTAACTAGATATTACTTTGATAATATAAAAAAGAGAACTAGAGGGGGAAAGGTTGTCATACTGGGGAAAAGACGGAAAAAGTGGTAAAATAAGATCTAAAAAAAAGGAGGTAAAAACAAGGTAAAATCACTTGAAGAGGCAAAGAAAACCTAATATAATTGAGAGAAAGAGGGGAGGGAGATGAGCATTGTGTAAATCTTACTCTCATCAGGTTGGGCTCTAAAAGTGTATATCAGACACTTGATTTCACATAGAAACTTGTCTGTTGCTAGAGGGAAGTGGGAGGGAAAGGAGGAAAAGAAAGGGATAAACTAATAGAAGGGAAAATAGAAGAATCAGGGGAAAGCAGTAAAAACAGGGGGAAGGGATCTAAAGGGTAGAGGATAGTTTGGGGGAGAGGGTCTTCAAAAGCAAAGTACTGAGGAGGGGGGAAGGGAGAAAGGGGAAAGGAAAGGGGAAAACATAACTTGGGTAAATAAGATGGCAGGAAATAAAGAATTAGTTATTCTAACTGTGAATGTGAATGGGATGAACTCTCCCATAAAGCGGAAGCGGATATCAGACTGGATTAAAAACCAGAATCCCACAATGTGTTGTCTACAAGAAACACATCTAAAACATAGTGACACATATAGGATGAAGGTAAAAGGCTGGAGCAGAAAATATTATGCTTCAGGTGAACAAAAAAAAGCAGGGGGTAGCAATCCTTATCTCAGATCAAGTAAAAGTCAAGATAGATCTAATCAAAAGAGATAAGGAAGGAAACTGTATTTTATTAAAGGGTACCATAGATAATGTAGCAATATCAATATTAAATATATATGCACCAAGTGCAAGAGCATCCAAATTCCTAGGGGAGAAATTAAGAGAGATGCAAGAAGAAATAGACAGTCAAACGATACTAGTGGAGGATCTCAACCTTGCTCTCTCAGAATTAGATAAATCAAAGCACAGAATAAACAAGAAAGAAACTAGGGAGATAAACCAATTGTTAGAAAAGTTAGGTATGATAGATCTATGGAGAAAATTGAATGGTGACAGTAGGGAATTTACTTTTTTCTCAGCAGTCCATGGAACCTATACAAAAAGTGACCATGTGTTAGGGCATAAAAACCTCAAAATCAAATGCAGAAAGGCAAAAATAGTAAATGCATCTTTTTCAGATCATGATGCAATAAAAATCACATGCAATATAAGGCCAGGAGAAAATAGACCAAAAGTTAATTAGAAATTAAATAATCTAATCCTGAAGAATGAATGGATGAAAGAGCAAATCATAGACACAATCAATAATTTCATCCAGGAGAATGACAATAAGGAGACAACATACCAAAATTTGTGGGATAGAGCCAAAGCGGTTATAAGGGACAATTTTATATCTCTAGATGCTTACTTGCATAAAATAGAGAAAGAAAACATGAACAAAGTGGGCTTATTATTAAAAAAACTAGAAAAAGAACAAATTAAAAACCCTCAATTAAATACCAAATTGGAAATTCTAAAAATAAAAGGAGAAATTAATAAAATTGAAAATAAGAAAACTATTGAATTAGTAAATAAAACTGAGTTGGTTCTATCAAAAAACCAACAAAATAGATAAGCCTTTAGTTAATTTAATAAGAAAAAGGAAAGTGGAAAATCAAATTGTTAGTCTCAAGAATGATAAGGGAGAACTTTCCTCCAATGAAGAGGAAATTAGAGCAATAATTATGAGTCACTTTGCCCAACTTTATGCCAGTAAGTTTGATAATCTAAATGAAATGGAGGAATATCTACAAAAATATAGATTGCCCAAGTTAAAAGAAGAAAATATAAATTATTTAAACAGCCCCATATTAGAAAAAGAAATAGAACAAGCTATTAACCAACTCCCTAAGAAAAAATCTTCAGGGCCACATGGATTTACATGTGAATTCTACCAAACATTCAAAGAACAATGAATTCCAATACTATACAAATTATTCGAGAAAATAGGGACAGAAGGTATACTGCCAAAATCCTTCTATGAGACCGATATGGTGCTGATAGCTAAACCAGGTAGGGTGAAAACAGAGAAAGAAAACTATAGACCAATTTCCCTAATGAATATTGATGCAAAAATTTTAAATAAGATATTAGCAATGAGATTACAGAAAGTCATCCCCAAGATAGTACACTATGATCAAGTAGGATTTATATACCAGGGATGCAGGGCTGGTTCAATATTAGGAAAACTATCAGCATAATTAATTATATTAATAACCAAACTAAGAAAAACCATATAATTATCTCAATAGATGCAGAAAAAGCATTTGATAAAATCCAACACCCATTCCTATTAAAGACACTAGAGAGTATAGGAATAAATGGGCTTTTCCTTAAAATGATCAGTAGCATCTTTTTAAAACCATCAGCAAGCATCATATGTAAGGGAGACAAACTAAAACCATTCCTAGTAAGATCAGGAGTGAAACAAGGCTGCCCACTGTCACCATTGCTATTTAATATTGTATTAGAAATGTTAGCTTTAGCAATAAGTGAAGAAAAAGAGATAAAAGGAATCAGAGTAGGTAATGAAGAAACCAAATTATCACTCTTTGCAGATGACATGATGGTATACTTAGAGAACCCTAGAGACTCAACTGAAAAACTGTTAGAAACAATTCACAACTTTAGCAAAGTGGCAGGATTCAAAATTAATCCACATAAATCATCAGCATTTTTATATATTACCAACAAAGTTCAGCAGCAAGAGATACAAAAAGAAATTCCATTCCAAATAGCAGATGATAGGATAAAATATTTGGGAATCTATCAGCCAAGGAAGTCAGAAACTATATGAACTAAACTACAAAACACTTTCCACACAAATAAAATCAGACCTAGTCAAATGGAAAAATATGAAGTGCTCATGGGTAGGAAGAGTGAACATGATAAAAATGACAATACTACCCAAACTAATCTACTTATTTAGTGCCATACCAATCTAACTCCCAAGAAATTATTTTACAGATCTAGAAAAAATAGTAGCAAAGTTCATTTGGAAGAACAAAAGGTCAAGGATTTCAAGGGGATTAATGAAAAAGAAGGCAGATGAAGGTGGCCTTGCTGTACCAGATGTAAAACTATATTATAAAGCAGCGGTCATCAAAACCGTCTGGTACTGGCTAAGAAATAGAGCAGTCGATCAGTGGCACAGATTGGTTAACAGGACAGTCTAGGCAATAACCTTAACAATTTAGTGTTTGATAAACCCAAAGACCCCAGTTTTTGGGATAAGTACTCACTATTCGGCAAAAACTGCTGGGAAAATTGGAAACTAGTGTGGAAGAAATTAGGGCTTGACTCATACTTAACACCACATACCAAAATAAGATCTAAATGGGTTCATGATCTGGATATAAAGAGTGATTTTGTAAACAAATTAGAGGAACGTAATATAGTTTACCTCTCAGACCTGTGGAGATGGAATAAATTTATGTCCAAAGAAGATCTGGAACTCCTAATTGAACACCAGATGGATAATTTCTAGTATATTAAGTTAAAAAGTTTCTGTACAAATAAAACTAATGCAGACAAGATTAGGAGGGAAGCATCAAATTGGGAAATCATCTTTACATTTAATGGTTCTGATAAAGGCCTCATTTCTAAAATATATAGAGAATTGTCTCATATATATATAAGAATTCAAGCCACTCTTCAATAGATAAGTGGTCAAGGGATATGAACAGACAATTTTCAGATGATGAAATTAAAACCATCTCTGGTCATATGAAAAGTTGCTCCAAATCACTATTGATCAGAGAAATGCAAATGAAGACAACTCTGAGGTACCACTACACACCTGTCAGATTGGCTAAAATGACAGGAAAAGATAACGATGAATGTTGGAGGGGATGTGGGAAAACTGGGACACTAATACATTGTTGGTGGAACTGTGAACAGATCCAACCATTCTGGAGAGCAATTTGGAACTGTGCTCAAAAAGTTATCAAACTGTGCTGACCCTTTGACTCAGCAGTGTTTCTATTGGGCTTATATCCCAAAGAGATTTTAAAGGAAGGAAAGGGACCCACATGTGCAAAAATGTTTGTGGCAGCCCTTTTTGTAGTGGCTAGAAACTGGAAACTGAAGGGATGCCCATCAATTGGAGAGTGGCTGAATAAATTATGGTATATGAATGTTATGGAATATTATTGCTCTGTGAGAAACGACCAGCAGGAAGATTTCAGAGAGGCCTGGAGAGACTTGCATGAACTGATGCTGAGTGAAACGAGCAGAACCAGGAGATCATCATACACAGCATCAACAGTATTACATGATGATCAATTCTGATGGACATGGCTCTCTGCAACAAAGAATTGTCTCAAACCAGTTCCAATTGTTCACTGAAGAAACCATATACACCCAGAGAGAGGGATATGAAATATGGGCCACAACATAACATTTTCATGCTCTCTATTGCTTGCACTGTGTTGCCTTTCTCTGATTTTCTTTTTTTTCTTGTAGATAGGATTTTTCTTGCGTAACTTGTCAAGTATTTTAACATTATTAACATGTAGTGTCTTCCTGCCATCTAGGGGAGGGAAGGGGACTGGGGGTAAAATTTGTAATGGAAAGTTTTGTAAAGATCAATGCTGGGGAACTACCCATACATATGTTATAGAAATAAAAAGCTTTAATTAAAAAAAGAGTAATACACCATATCTTTATAGTTACACAATTGGTTGAAAGATGTAAAGCTTTCAAGATTCCTCTTTGTTTATAGCAAGTGTGATACTGCATTTAGAAATAAGTATTCAGTTAATCCACAAAAACTGTTAGGAGAACTGGACCACAGTCTGATAGAAATTAGATATATACCAATATCTCACACTAATACAAAGATAAAAATCAAATAGATACATGCATAAATGGTAACATTACAAGCAAATTAAAGAACAAGGGGAAAAATATCTTTCCAGTCTATGGACGGGAGAATTGCTCATGTCCAAACAAGGAATACAGAGGAGCACAAAAATGAACAATTTGGCCCACATAAATATTATTATTTTGTTTTCACAAACAAAAACAATGTAGCTAAAATTAGACCAGAAACAAATATAGAAGAAAAATCATTGTAGAAATTTTCTCCAATAAAAAATTTGATATATAAGACATAGATACGTATATACAAACTTATAGTTGATGTTCAGTGGTCTCTAGTCATGTCTGACTCTTCATGACCCAATTTGGGGTTTTCTTGGGAAAATATTTCAGGGGTAAGCTATTTCCATTTCCATGACATTTCCAACTCATTTTATAGATGAGGAACTGAGGTGATTTGTCCAGGGCCACACAGCTAGTTTCTGAAGCCAGATTTGAACTTGGGAACATGAATCTTTCTAACTCCAGGTCCAGTGCACCACCTAGTTGATATATGTGTGTTTATGTATGTATGTGTGTTTCTGTCTATACACACATTTGTGTATCACCTATTATACTTGTGTATATGTATATATTATGTGATCTGTGTATACATATAATATATACATAGATACAGCTAATTTACTTTTACAACATAAAGAGTCCCCTTTCAATAGATGTATGTTCAAAAGGGATGAAATGAAAATCAAAGCAACTCTGAGGTTCCACTTCATACCTATTAGAATTCCTGGAAAAACCAAAAGACATTTTGGCAGAAAATTTTTTGAGGTCTATCTTATATGTAATAAATTCAAAAGAGATATGTGATTTGAATATGAAAAGTCACACCCAAGCAAATAGAAAAGAATAAGATCATGATTCTTTCACAGCTAAGCACAGGAAAGAATTCTTAAGAAGAAAAGGATTAGAGAAAATCATAAAAGATAAAATAGATCATTCCAATTATATGAAATTGAGAAAAAATTGCACAAACAAAAGCAATGAAATTAGCTAAGTGTCAATTAGGAAGATTATTTGCAGCCAATCTCTATGATGAATATGTGGCATATAGTATACATAGAGAATTAACATTAGTGAGCTGGTCCTATAAGTTTATCATACACTACAGGAGCCTTATTTCCTAACCTTGTTGGTGGCTCCTCAGTTTTCTTTGCTCTAACTTCATCCATACTGTGGTCTTTGCTATGGGTGTCCCTAACACCCTATCTACTTCTACTCTTTTCTCTCAATACTCTCTCATTTTGTGATCTCTTCAACTACCATGGACTCAATTGTTATTTCTATTCAGATGACTCTCACCCATATGGCCTTATCTCTCTCTGAGTGTCAGTTCTGTGTTACCAACTATCTCTTTGCAATTTCTAACTTTATGTCTTGTAGGTAGCTCAAATTCAACATACTCCCCCCAAATGTATTAAATTTCCCTCCAAACTTTCCTCTCTTTTGAACCTATTTTTGTTGGAACATTTATTAAGCACTTACCTTATCAGGCACTTTGTTAAGCATTTAACAAATATTTAACAAATCTCATTTGATCCTCACAATGATCATGAATGGGAAGTGTTATCATTATATCCATTTTATAGTTGAGGAAGCTAAAACAAACAAATATGAAGTGCCTTGCCCAGTCACATAGATAACAAGTTTCTGATGCCAAATTTGAACCCACATCATCCTGACTCCTGGCCCAGCACTCTGTCCACTGTAGCATTCTCTAGCTGTCTAGAAGGATAAGGCCGCAGGAGATATGGTCGTGGTATTACCACAAGGTATTCTTCATCTGTGTGGATTTGCTATAAATGGTTAGAGAGATCACTTAGGAACCTCTGTGATAATCTAGGGATTGGAGCAATAAGCACAATACCACCTGCAAATAAGCATTTCTATAACAAAGGTGTCAAACACAGCATGGCAGGAAACAGTTCAAAATGTAATTGGAAAATAATGAACAAAATAAATGAAAATAGAACAGAATATAGATAATGTTGATATCTGGTTTTCTAAGTCAATATACAACCTTCATGGTTCCTTATGTACCCTATTTCAGTGTGAGCTTGGTTCACCATTTATAGGCTATCCTTCTAACTGAATTCTGTTCTGAACATGCCTTTCAAAAGGGGCCAATGATTTTGGTTTTATACTTCATTTAACATTAATAATTGAGGAATCATTGAATAATCTCTTTCCTTGATCACCAGGCCCAGATGCACTATCCTCATAAGTACTATAAGAACTGGTAGGTATAATTATAAAAGTATTGTCAGTGATTAAGGAAAATCAGAGACGTATAACAGGACAGAAGAAAGGCAAATTACTTCTCAAGTTTCAAAAACAGGAAGAAAATGGACTTTATGAATGATAAGCTAGTGGTCATGCCTTTGATTCCCAGAAAAATTCTAGAATATGTTGAAGAGATTACTAATGCATCCCTAGAGCATATTAAAGAGATAGCGAGTGCATATCTAGCCACAAAAGTGATCACAAAGATCCAAAATAGCTTCATCAAAAGCAACTTATGCCAGACTAAACATATCCCTTTTGATAGGTTATTAAACTGGAACAATAGTTACTTAAATGTTAACAAAACATTTGACAAAATATCTTACCATTGTATATAAGGATAAAGCTATACAGGCTAGTCAGAAATGTGAAATTTGTGGCCCACGTGTTACAAAAATTTCATGTAGCTCAAAATAGATTAAAATGTAACTGGACAACATTTAACAAAATAGATAAAATACAACATAATGTTAATTTTTGGCTTCCTAAGTTAACACGTACTCCACAGGGATTTTTGTTTTCTAGTTGAGGTTGATACCATTGGGATAAGATGATATTAGGAGGGAAGGCAATAAACATTTGTTAAAAACTTATCTCATTTAATCATCACAACAAAAGTAGGTGTTGCTATTAGACCAGCTTTCTAGTTGAGGAAACTAAGGCAAACAGTGTTTAAGAAACTGGATTTGAACTCAGGTCTTCCAGAGTACAGGTCCAGAACTTTATCTACCTAGTTTTCTTAACTTAACAATTAAGTCATTAATGGCTGAATGCTGGTAGGAGTTCTCCAGGGAGTGCTCCAGCAATATGTGCTCCGCCTAGTGTGACTGAACATCTTTGTCTGTAACACGGCTAAAGATAGAAATGGTCTTCTCATCAAATTGTCCAGATGAGACAAAACTGGAAGGGATAGCTAACACAGGATGACAGAATTAGGATTCAAGAACATCTCAACATATTACAACATCTGACCAAATGTAATCAGATGAAATTGAATAGGGACAAATGTAAATCCTTATACATGTTTTTAAAAAAACAAAGCTTCAGAGTACGATATGGAGGAGCCATGAATAGTCATCAATTTGCATGAAGGAAAAATCTGGGAGTTTTCTTGGACTTCAAGCTCAACAGCAGCTGAGTATGATATCTCAGCCAAAGGCCAAGGTCTCCCACTGCATCCAGGACATCTCCAGCTGTCTTGATTTCTCTCTGGCCCCTGAATACAGATGACTCTGGAGGGGAAAGCGAGGCAGACAACCTTGCCCAGCCCTCCCTCGCTTAAAGCCAATTCATCCTCATGTCATGGTATCACCTCCCTGATGTCATGGTCTTCTTCAAGAACAAAGGGCAAATAGCAAGATGACAAGCAAGATAGCTAATGTCATCTTAAGCTAAATTAAGAGATGCCCAACTTTCAGAACAGAAAGGGAAGACTACTTTGTACTCGATACTGGTGAGATTACAACTTGAGGGCCATATCCAATTCTGGGGACCGTATTTGAGGAAGAACAGTGATCAATAAGTTAGGGAATACTGGGAGGAGTGCAATCAAGATGGAGAAAAACCTTGAGATCATGCTGTATTCAAACTGATCAAAAGAACTTAGGGTCTTCCACCTGAGAGGGACACATGTTGTCTGGTCATTTTTAGCCACATCTGACTCGCTGGGACCCCATATGGGGCTTTCTTGGCAGAGACACTGAGGTAGCTCACCATTTCCTTCTCCAGCTCATTTGACAGATGGGGAAATTAATGGTTAACACAGTTCTATGCTTTGCTCAGGGTCACACAGCTAGTAGGTGGATGATGCTGGATTTGACTCGCAAAGATGAATTTTGCTGACCTGAGACCTCGAACTTTATCCACTGGACCATCTAGCTGCCCCAACTCTCCACTGTTGTTCAGTCCTGATTCTTTGTGGCTTCATTTGGGGTTTTTGGCAAAGATACTGAAGGGGTTTCCCCTTTCCTTCTCCAGCTCATTTTGCAGATGAGGAAACTGAGGTATACAGGATTAAGCAACTCACCAGGGTCACACAGCTAATATGTGTCTGAGGCCAGATTTCAACTCACAAAGACAAGTCCTCCTGACTCTAGGCCTAGTGCTGTATCCACTGAGTGCAGAGCTGATCCCCCCAAATGTTAGCACCATCCCAAAGCAGACTAGCTACCACAGGATGGCTTGGAGGCCTTTAGGCACAGGCAAGATGACCACTCATGGCACTTTGTATAGAGAGATTTGTCTTTCAGTATTTCTTCAACTCAGTGTTCATTGAGGTTCCTTCCAACACTGAGCTATTATGATCTTGCTTATCATTTACCCATTGTGGACTAGTCATCTGAGTACAGAAAACACATGCTCCTATATGCCCAGCTCTAGAACAGAGCTGGCAGGGTTCTTATGTTTAAATTTTAAATGTTTAAATTGCCTCTTCCTGATTCTCCTGGACTGCTTCCACTCCCCATCCCACTCCTCTCCAAGCCCTGGTTTTAACAGCAATTGATAAGAGGGGAAGATACTCTAAGGTAATTCTACTGGTGGACTATTCCTCTTAGCATCTGGCTGACTTCTACTTATATAGATTTTATTCTACTTCGATAAAATCCAATCCAATCCATTATTATTTTTTACAAGAAGATATATTAAAAAGTACTTGTCACCTCACAGACAAATGGGGAAAAGCTAGCCACATTGATTCTTGTTTCCCAATATTGTCCCTTTTGCTTTTATCTGCTTTTTGTCTAGCATTTTTCAAAGTTCTCCTTTTAATGCCAAACTGTTGATTAGTAAGAACGGTTTAAAACCGATGTGCCCTAATGAAATCGGGATCACACATTGACAAATACTTCATATGCAGAAATTTCCAGGAAGACTTCTCTTTGCTGACTTCTTGTCTCCAACTACCCAATTAGTAAACTATCTGGGCTTCAATAGCTCAGAGCTACCTATATTATTTGACACCATTGTTTTCTTTTGGTATTGACGGGAGAAAAACCAGCTTCAAGGTTTGCTCAAAGCCCCTATCATTGTTACTAATTAATCTGCTTCCCCAAGATGGACATTACATCTTCTGGCACATTCTGCCAACAGGAAAAAAGAAAAAAAAACTTCGTAGAAAAGTCACTGCAGAATAATATAAAAATTGGAGCTGAAACCCACCCAGCTCTCTATTTTCAGGTATTCTGTAACCTTCATATATTAGTAATGCAGACTGGAAAACAAAAACGTATTGAATTCAAATGAGGGAATTGATTGTGTCCTAAGAAATGCAACTGCCTTTTTTTTAAAAGAAGGATGAAAAACTGTATATATTAGAATATCATAAATAACTGAAGCAATGCAAGCAGGGGATAGAATACCAAAGAGAGTGCTGGGACCTCATTAGAGTCTGCCAGACTCCAGGCACTGGGACTTATGGGAGCCCACTGGAAGCCCGTTTCTGACCATCTTGCAACACTGTCTGGTGACCCAAAAGGGTCAAAGAGTCTAGATCAGTGATTCTTTACTTTTATCTGTATCATCAATCCTTTTGGCGGTCTGGTAAAGTCTATGGAACCTTTCTCAGAAAGATGTTTTTAAATGCATCAGATAAAACACACAGGATTAAAGGAAACCAATTAAAGTGAAATATAGCTATCAAAATATTTTTTTAATAAAAAAACAAGTTCATGGACTCAAGACTAAGAACTCCTTAGCTGAATGATGAAGAAAGATAGCTTAAGGGGACTGAGGTTCTTTATTGAGGCAAACACCAACTTGGAACTGACCTAATTGCATTTTTTTCCCTATAGTACTGGAAGATTTGAGTAAGTTGATTAAGGGAATTCATGTTAACCTTGGTTAACATTTTTTTTAATGGAAGAAAATCTCAAAGTCCCAGTACAGGTGCAAGTAAGGCAGATCATTTTATGAATAAAACCTTGGCAAAAGTCATAATAAAATCATTTATTATTCACTTTTGAAAAATAAACTAGCTCAGGACTCACAGCTACAAATGTATACTGAAGTCCCCAGAAGCATTAAGATACTCCAATGAAGCCATCAAACATGTTCTACATATAAACATCCCCTCCCCACTGAAAAAGGAGTCCATATGCCAGGCACACCTGCTCATGCTGGATGACTCTCAGCCATGTCTTCTCATGCGTTAGCAACAGAGGAACCACACAACATGCTAAGGGCCTTCCTCAATTTCTCTTGACATTGCCAGGCTACCAGAAGAACATGAGTTGTCCATATTACCCACCCATCTTCCCTACTTGGGTATTTGGGGTCATTCTCTTTTAAAAATTCTACAGAATGTAAATATCAAATATCTTAAAAGGGATCATCCAGAAGTACTCTGCTGTTTCCTAGTCACACTGAGCAAGTCACTTCACTTGTGGGTGCTCATTTCAGCAAGCCTGGACAAATGGTTTGCCACCCATGTCATTCAATGCTACTGCATTGAATTTATTGATGGTGTTTTTCTGAGGCCCAAGGCTTGACCAGACGCTGATTTTCTAAGAATTCAGCAGATGTCCTTCTCCCTTATTCAAGGTAAGTGAGAATACAAAATCACTTTGGATAAGCCAAGAGGGATACAGAAAAACCAAGAAAACGTGAAATAGAATGCTAATGGGGAGCAGCCATGATGAGTCCCCAAGGCTCTATCTCATGGTAGTTAGAGGGAATCATTCTAAAGCACTTACCAAATGATGTGTAAGTCTCTGTTTCCAGAATAAAAGAGTTGTGACACCATCCCAGAATGCCCTGCAAGTGTTGTATATTGTTGTCTAGCAGAAAAATACTAGCATCTCTTTTGTATGATGGAATTATTGATTTGAGTGAAAAGGCTACTGAAGAGATAGCATAAATACTATTTTATCCAGTTTCAGTTTTAACATCCTTCATTTTGTTTCTTATTCAGAAGAGGGAAGGCAAAAGTTACTAAATCAGAAGTCTAAAAGCAAAGATTAGATGCATACTCAGGGTGCTTTGCATGATAGCTGAAGAGAAAAGAACCCTTTTTCTTACCCTTATTCAGGAGATGGAGCATAAAAAGTGGAAGAGCCACAGAAAGGGTGCTGATGATTTGCCTAAAAGAGCCAAGTTAAAGAATACAAGGGAAGATAACTGACCCTCTCTCTGCCAGGACAGAGAAAAAAAGAGGATGCTGATGGGAAGCTGCCTGGAAGGCTTCTGCAGCCCAGAGAAGAAGAGGAAGAAACATGGGCTTAATAAAGTAAATGGGAATATTCAACTAGATTTCCTATTCAAAGCAGAGCTCTGGGTTTCCCTGGAGGTGCCACATAAGCTTCTGCTTTTCAGGGTTACGATGGTAAAGAAAACCATTCTGAGGAGCATTGTGAAGGGAAATGCTAGAATAATATTCTGAACATTAGAGATGCAAAAGGCCAATTGCTACCTACATCAGTCCTCCAGAATCTGGGAAGGATTGCCCCCTCCTGTATATTCCCCAGTGCTCTGTCCAGGCCAATTTTAAGTAGCTCAAGCAATAAATTTCTGCCATTTCTTCTGGGAAACTATTCTACTACCTAATTAAATCTGTGAGTTGATACCTTTTCCTGACATTCAGACTGCATTTTTTCCATGTTCAATTTCTACTCACTATTTCCATTTCTAAGAGTCCTACCACCCTTTGTCACTCATTGCCTGGGTCATTTCCTGCTTCCTCTAAACTTACTAATTTCAAATAATCACCTTTACATTTTCAATTATTTTTCTATTAATTTTATTTTGACCAAAAGAATCTGGTCAACATCAATTGCTGTGTACATTTTACTTAAGATAAAGGGGCAAACCAGCCAATCCTGAAAGCAAGGAGAAAGTGCACATGTAAACAGAACCTGATGTCTGTAAAGAAAGTTCTGGTCCAGGACATAAAGAGGACTTGGATTTCCTCTTCTCCTAAAAGCCTAGAGGTCATTAACCACCCTTCTACCTTGCTCAGAAGAGAAGGGTAACCCCCTTGGAACTTCTTCCATGCACCCATGGCGTGAATTTGGCAGCAGCTGGGAAAGGGGAAAGAGTGATGGGAGTCCAGCTCCAAGAGTGTTCAATTTCATTTTTTTTCAAACTGAACATTTCTCATGTGCCTACTGAGTGACAAAACAAAGCAGTCCCTACTCTCAAGCAGCTTATATTGGGTGGTGAGGAGACCAAATAAGAAAATCTCACAGAAATGCAAAGGGGTGAGGAGCTAGACTTAGTAAAGACCAGGATGTAGAATCTTCACTGTGCCTTGAAGGGATGTAGGGGATCCAAGGGCCAGAGGTGAGAAGGAGAAGGGAAGAAAACTACTAGCACCTGGAATAGGTTATGCATATGCAAAGAGATGGCTGGACCCCTTCCCCCTTCTCCCCTGTAGTCTAGCAGTACAGAGGACTCAGCCAATTGAGATTATAACTGTTCTCAGGCACAGTCAGCTTGCTTCTTTCTGTTCTTGAGGATTGGGAAGGTAAGGGAGGTAGGTGTATAAGCAAAGCAACAGAGGGGTAGAAATGGGCCATGCAGAGAAGCAGAGTTCTGAAATGGGAAAAATTAAAAGTGAGAGGGATGAAGTTACAGATGGAGAATATGGCAAGAGTTAAATGGTAGGGTTTTTTTGTTTTTCAAAATGACCCATTTGCTGATGTGATTCATACATAAGATTTAAAGGATGAGTCACTGATCATACAGTCTCTAAATGAAATATTTTCAGTAATTTTTAAGGATACTAGGATCATTTCACAGAAAATATGCAAACTCTAACTGTGGAAGACAGAGGGAGAATATTCCAAAATGGAAAAATTGCCTAGTGGGCAAGATTTATGGTAAAAAGAGAACACTTAAGGCTTCAAAATCTAAATATTTGTTCAACACTCACAGTATATTATGTCAGCCCTGCAGGTGTTATCTTACAAAATCTAAAAGGCAGATTTTATTTTAAAGGACCCACCCAAGCTTTAGTGACTCAGTCCAGCATAGCAGGGCATAGCTGTGTTGCATCTCATATTGGTGAAACGTAGTGAACTGAATAAGTATAGTCTCAGTGCTGGTGTTCCTCTTTTCAATATTTCATAATTTCAATATTTCTTCCCTTTTCACAAGCTCGGGAGTTTCTTTGGATTATTTTTTTTTTTGCTGAGGCAATTGGGGTTCAATGACTTAACCAGGGTCACACAGCCAGGAAGTGGTAAGCATCTAAGGCCAGATTTGAACTCAGGTCTTCTTGACTTCAGGGCTCGTGCTCTATTCACTCACCAACTAGCTGCCCATGGATTAATTTTTTTAAGTCCTTGCTCCCTAAGACAATGGGTATTTATTTATATATTTATTAGATTCAAAATGATGTGCCATATGCTATTATGGCGAGCCACATGAAAGTCAGGAAGAATCTGTCAGGCTGCAAACATGCTGCCTTGTCACAAGGGATTCAAACCTATGTAAGGGATCCCTTGAACCTACAATGTTTCTGCCACAGATATCCCTCAAAAGAAGCAAAATGTTACCTCTGCCCAGTCAAATGAAATAAAGAAAGAAATCCGAGGAGGGAAAATGGCAGGACATAAATGTAAGCAGAAATGTTGTACCTGTAAAAAGGAGGAATGGAAATGCAGATCGGGCCAGTCTTTTCCTTCAAGAGGTTACATGTAGACAAATACCTCCCATATCCCCCAATAGAAAGGTGCTGAAGCAGCTTAACATATCAGCAAAGAAGTAGGAGACAGAAACTGAGCAATGGAAACACAAGAAAAAGGCTGAACCCCCCCCCAAAGTATCTAGAGAACAAAATCCCAATAAAAGTCAGTATAAATTCAAACAAACAGGCAGACAGACCAACAGAGAGAATTCTTAAAACTGAAGGAAGACTGAGTAAGCCCCCAAAGAGCATCCAAACCCGAGTTAGCAAATGTTATTATATTAGGAAAGTGAAGCCACAGAATTCAGTGAAATTCAAAATTCTGTGAACTCCTCAGAGTTTATGGAACAATAACAAGAAATTCTAGAATGGGTCTAACAAAAAGTAAAATGTTTAAGGAAGCCATTAAGAATAAATATAGGTCATAAATTAGAGCTCTCAATGCATAATTTAAAAGACAATTAGTAGAATATGAAAATAGATCCATGATGGAGAATCTCTCTAAAGTGGAAGCACTGAGAAAAAGGTCAACAGATTAAGAACACATCAAAAAGAAAAACCCTCAAGAGGAAGAAAAGTGGGCATGTGTGAAGCAAGAAGTAACAGTATTAAAAGAACAGCTGAGTTCCATACAAGCCAAAAGGACAACCCAAAAAATATGTGGTACAGAGATAATTTATATATCTTCAATCTCTCTGAAGATTTACAATTTTTCAACTGAGTAACAGAATGAAGGAAAAATATAAGAAACCTCTCCAGAACTATTGCATATAAAACATGAAGATGAATGGGACCAAGTGAAGACTTCTTAAAGGTTGTAAGACCTTAGGCCTAACTTTTAAGAAGTCACATGATCCTTATGCTCAGAGGGCTGTAGGACAGAAAAGGTCAGACCCTAGGTCTAAACTTCAGGAAGTTAAGTAATCCACAGGAAGTAAACAGCATTGCTGAACATGGGTCAATGATTACTTCCTTTTCAGTCCATCCAATGAACCCCAATTTTTTTTTTTGCTATATAATTCACTTCCTGTTTTCCATTATGTGCCACACATCACACTGGACTTTGTCCAGTGTGTTTGGACCTCTCCTTTGCAAGGACTGAATAAATACTTTCTGCCTGTACCTGAAGATGCCTCTGAGCAATCAACTTGGGTAAGGGGAGAATCTAGCACCCCGTCCCACACAAAGAGAATCAAGAAGAGGAATTCGGATTACCCATAGAAAAATGAAGAGAATTCTAATTCATTACATAATAGTTAAATTTAACAAATTTAACAAACAATATATTTTGCAAGAGACCAGGAGAAAGACTAAAATATGAAAGAAATGAAATTTGGATATTGTAGGATTAGTCCATATCAAAGACAAACTGAACAACAGAAGGGAATAACATACTCTAAGAAGCAAAGGAACTTAAGGTATAACCCAGAGTGACATATACTGCAAACCTGAAAGAAAAATTTTCGTGTAAAAGAAAAGCATTCATTAAAAACAAATCATAGACAACTTGTATGATTCACAAATAGAAGTATAAGAAAGACAAATGTATGGAAACATCATTAGGTACTTAACATGTACTCAGAAGGTTCAGGAGACAGAGCCCCAAGCCTGGAATCAGGAAGTACTGAGTTCAAATTTGGCAAGTCACTTAACCTTAGTTTACTTGAAGCCACCATAGAAGGAAATAGTAAATCACTCCATTAACTTTGCCAAGAAATCCCCTAGGACAGGATGGTCCACCAAGTCACTAAGAATAGGATATAACAACAACAACAATGTTCTAAGCATTTGGGGATATAAATTTTAAAAGCTGATGATCCCAGACTTTAGAAAACATGCATTCTAATTGTGGAAACAATACACAAAGGGCAGTTGTGTATGTGGTGGGGTGGACTTTGAAAAGAAAATATTAAACAAAGGGGCAGCTAGGTGGTGCAGTAGATACAGCACCAGCCCTGAAAGTCAGGAGGACCTGAGTTCAAATGTGATCTCAGACACTTAACACTTCCTAGCTGTGAGATCCTGGGCAAATCACTTAACCCCAATTGCCTCAGCAAAAAAAGCAAAAAACAAGAAAGAGAAAATAATAAACAGTACAAACGATTTACTTATAGGATAAAAGGAATGAGGATGGACTTTAAGGGATTTTTAAAAAGACACAAAGGGCTAAATATATAAGGAGAACTTTAAATACCAGAAGAAAAAAAAATGATTTTCCAATCATTTCTAGAGACATGGGAAGAAATGTCTTTTATAAATAGAAGAGTAAAGACCAGAGAGTTTGTGATTTGCTCAGCTTGAAACAAGATTTCCTGTTCAATAACTTTTGTGGGAAGGAGTTGAAGAGGGGGTAGGGATGAGAAGGGGACAGAGAGCATCAGGTGACAATGGAAAAAAGGGAAGAAGTGCAGACAAATTGGGGAGAGGTTAACAAATAAGGATAGAATCCTTCTGCCAATTATTCCCATGAGGAATAAGTGTGCATAGGGTAGTAGACCAGGACATCTTTGTAAACCTAACCTGAATGGGACTGGGGATTAGGGGTGAGATTAGTTTATTAAGAGGCCACCCTCTCAGGCCAACAAACTTAGAGAAGAGATGGCCCAGCCTTTGGGAAACTGATTGACCACAGTAAATACAGGGGATATGATGGATAAATACATGGTCACATGATGAGGAATACTGTGGGGAAAAGGGTAACCTTATCAGGTGGACAGGCTTCTCCCTACTACTGCTTCCTTCATAAATTTGATCATTTTGACAGTAAGGCATAGCATAAAAAGAGTGGGGTGGGGGTGAGATACGTTCAGATCTGCAGAGGCAATAACAGAGAAATTGGATGGATAATAGAACACAACTCTGGCATTTCAGAAGCTTTAACCTAATGAGTAACTGGAGAAGATAAGAAGTAATGAAAAAGGGTATAAGCCATGGATCAGAAAATAAAATTCAAAACTAGAAATAGAAATAATGAGATGAATGAACAGAAAAAAAAATATTGGACAAAGGTAAAGTAAAATTACTAAAAATAAGACATTGGAGAAAAGGGAAGATTTTGAATTGCCTAATTGACTGACTTAAAAACAAGGGAGAAATGGTGACAGTTATGAACTTTGCTACATGCCCAAACTCACAATACAGAAATCATTGAGGGAACAGTTTTTGAAAAATTTGATCATGCTGAATTGATTTTTGTCTCAAATTGGCTGTAGAATGTTTTCTTGGCAGGGGTGAGTATAGGAACAATGGGTTATATTTGTTGAAAGTGCTGAAGTTGGGAAGGGACCCCAAAAGGCTGAGGGTTGCACACCAGTGTTTCCAGGTATCTCAAAAGAATTTGCAGGCTTGAACCTATCCCCAAGTAAAGGGGCAAAGTTTATTGTAATTGTAATACCAATTAAATCGAGCTAAGTTCCAAAAGAATTGAGCAAAGGACCAAGAGAAAGGAGATACTTTTCTCCAGTTCTTCTTATCATCGCTATGCTAATTTTATATCCTAGAGGTAGAACTGAGGAGTAGTCTCAGAAATCTGGATATCACTGCCCAGCAGATGTAGAACTATTCTAAGGCCAGAAGACTTTAGAATCAATGAAAGACAGATTGTTGGAACAGCAGCACTCTAAGGTCAGGGGACCTTAAAATTATCACTGTTTCCCCTAGAAGCTAGACTCCTTCAAAAGGGGATTTGGATTGAGGGTATTTTGTTGGGGGAGGGGGTGGTCAAAAATTACATGACAGCAAACATTGAAGCTTTTATTTTGTCTATGATGGTTTAGTAAAGATATTATAAAAAAAGGGAGAAAAGTAATAATGGCATTACTAATACTAGCATTTATATGGAACTTACTATGAGCTAAGCACTTGTACAATTGTCTCATTTCATCCTCACAAAGGCCCTGGGAGGTAAGTGCTATTATTTCCCCAATTTTACAGATAAGGAAACTGAGGCAAATAGAAACTAAGGGAAAATATAGAACTGAACTGCTGAAGAACTGAAAGCTCAAAGGCTTATGGTATCTTCTAAATGAGGATATTATATATAGGATCTTCATAAAAATAAGTTTAGCCTAAAATAGAATGGAGAAATTATAATGAATAGTATAAAAGTATAATACTAAACATATCCTTTACAGGTGACAGCACAATAAAAATAAACACAGAGAGCACACGCATGAGATATAGACCTAAATGAAGACTTAATAGACATTCTGATAATATGTGTCAAAGAAAAATCTTAAAAATAATAACTGTGTGAAAGACAAGGATAATTAGGAGAAAGCAGCAAAACCAGATACACAACTAAAGCGATTCTCAGTGTAAAATAAAATCTATCTTTGAGAAAATACATTAATAAACTAGAAAACATAAATGACCTGAATATGCAATCCAAAAATTAAGGGAGGGGGAATCAACAGCAAAAAAAGTGCAAAAGAACAAATTTTGAAAATTAAAAATAATTAGATGAGCTAGAAAAAAAATAAATACTATAGAACTGATAAAGAAAAGGCTTCTAAAATGATCATTGCAAAGAAAAAGGTTTATCTCCAAGAAATAAAATAAAATAAAATAATTAACAGAATACCAAAAATACCTTACACAATCCAGTTTCAGAAAAGGAAACTGAATTAGTGATAAAGAACTACCAAAGGAAAAATAAAGAGGATGATGCAAACAAATCTTCTAGAAAATTCTACCAAAAGTTTAAAAAAGAATATTTATACTATACAACTTAAATTTAGAAAATCACCTTACCAAACTCCTTTTATGTGGCAAAAATACATTTAAACCAAAGAATGAAAATGTCAAGAACTCTGAGCCAATATATTTAATGAATATAAATTCAAAAAGAATTAAATAAAATCCTAGAAAAGAACAGTAGACCCATATATCTAAAAATATATTTGTGACTAAATTCAGTTTAACATTAGAAAAACAAACAGCAAAATTAATCATTTTAAAAACAATAAAATCAAAAACTACTTTCTTTTTGCCTCTTGTTTTACCATTTATATTTATTCTGCATCAGACTCCGGGTATTTATAATTTCTTTTTTGTAAAATAACATTATTAATAATTTCTGTTTTTATGTAGTCTGAAATTCTCATTAAATCATTCTACCCTCTCTTCCCAGAGAGCCACCTTGTATAACAAAGAAAA